>ML107354.1:18296-83649 GCA_003697995.1 Taxidea taxus jeffersonii
AAGTATAGCTTAAACTTATATTCTAAATCCAATAAAATCCAATCTGAGAAGCTCTGTATTTTTCAGATTAACTTAATCCATTTTCATTTTTACAACTTTCATGCTGGGAAACAAGTATCTTCAAATGATAAAACGATCTTTCAAGATTTATTATGAAATAAGGACATTTTTTCAGAAAAAGAGAGAGGGCTTACTATTTCCAGATCTTCCTTAAGAGAACTGTTAAAGTATGTGGGATGCAAGAAGCAATGTCTGTGTGGAAAAAAAAATTGGTAAATCTGATTAATCTGTAAAAAAATGACCAATTTTGGGGTGCTTAAAAACAAGGAGGACCTAAACACAATATAATTAAAGTATATCAAGTTTCAACTATTTCAAACTTGAATTTGGGGAGAGCTAAATAGAAATATTTGTGGAAAATATGGGCTGTGGACATAGATTTGGCAACTACTAATAAAGAGGGAAGAAATCACAGGAGTATTATTGAATGAAGCACTTCCTCTAGTTGGATATGAATCTAACTCTGGTTAATACAACAAGGTAGAATACAGTTCTAATGAAAGGACTCAAAGTATACAATGGCTCAAACACAGCAACAGTTTATTTTTCTCACACATAAATAGCCCAAGAGAGCTGCAGGCTAGTGGCTAGAGCTGGAAAGGATTCTGCCTCATGCAGTCATTCATGGACCCAGGCTGAAGAAATAACTTCTTCCACAATAACTTTCAGGGTCACCCTGATCATCAACATCTAGCCTGTGAAAAGGAAAGGACTATGTCTGAGTATGTTGCACTTTTCTCAGTGCTTTATGGAGGCACATGTTGCTAATATGTCTCAATGTATCATCCATATGTATCGTCCATAATGAGGCATATCAACCTCATATGCATGGTGCCCTGATTCACTGAGAAGGACACAACACCACTTCTATGGTAATCTTGCCAAAAAATGCCCAACCTCAATGTAATTGTGAGGAAACATCAGACAAACACAAAGTGAGACACATTCTTCAAAATACCCAACCAGCACTCTTCAAAAGTGCCAGGGTCATGAAAGATAAGGGAAGACTGAGGAAGTCTCAGATTGGAGAAGACCAAGGAGACATGACAACTAAATGCAATGTGTGATCAGTTGGTGACAGTTGAGTAACATCTAAAGATTAGTAAATAGTATTTCTCAACATAAATTTCCTGCTCTATAATTGTCTTGTAGTAAAATGTTAACATTTGAATAGACAAGTGAAATAAATACAGAAATTCTTTGTAATAATTGAATTTTTTTTCAAAATACAAGATTTTAAAAAGGAATGAGTAAGTAAATAGTCTCATTTTGTTTCCACGTAGATGGACAGCTGTTATCAGAGATAAAAAGGATCGTGAAGACCAGGTAGGTACCATACCCTTTTTATTTTTCATCTTATACATTAAGTACCATTAGATTAGCTTCATCAGTATAAATTCATTTATAACTAGTGTCCCCTACCTTTTTTGGAGGATGGTGAGCATATACATCTGCGCTTGCATCAGATTACGGAGCCCCAAAAAGTTGGTTCCTCTAAACCACCTTTTTCAAATTTGCCCTTCTTACCCTTCCCTAGCTAATTTGCGCATTTGTGGAACTATCTTAAGCATCATGAAATCAATCAAAAGGATACTCCTTTTAAGGTCCACCAGATTCTCCTTGTTTTGTGGTTGTTCCTTTTGATTTCCTTCATCTGAGACAAAGAAACTGATGCAAGGAAATTTCTATGAGATAGTGCAAACCATTTGCAACTTTAGAAAAGAAAGTGAGTACAGGGTATTGTTTCTTTCTTTTTTTTTTTTTCTTTTTTAAATAATGCTGATCCAAAAGCATTATCATTATAAATACAGCATGCTCTCCTAAGAATGCAGGCAAACTCTGGGCTCTCTATATATTAGGCTGCTAAGGGGCATTTTCCTAACTCAGAGCCACTCTCTCCTGACTGTTCCATTCATCAAAAGTGTATTGGATTTAGATTTAGAAGACTTAGGTCTTGTTCCTGATCTGCCACTTAGTATCTATGAATTTTGGAAAACTAATTTCTGTCTATATATCTGTAAAATGGGGATAACAAGAATTGCTTTGCCCTACCAGGGTGTTATAAGGTAGAGATGAGATGCAATATATAACAATTTCATAAATCCTTATATAGATTACATTTTTACATGATCACTAAGGATCTTAGGAACAGAGTGACAAGGTCTGACCCAGGGTGTTTTCTTATTTCTGACATTACCTCATGCTGTTGGCCATGGTTGTTGACCTTCAGGGCACTGTGCCAGAGATACCTTTCTGTGTTTTTATTCCGTTCCTGGTTTCCTGCTAGGATTTTTTTTTTAACTTTTGTTTTTTAGTAAAATTTCATTCTTTAGCAAATGCATTGCAGTTTATTGTGATTTTTTATTTTTTATATAACAGATTTTGGTCATTTATAAATCTATTTTAAATTTGTAAGTCAATTCATTTCAAAATGATTAATTTAAAAGACTTGCAGAAATGCTCAAAAGTCACTTTTTCCTTTGCAAAAAAAAAAAAAGAAGAAGAAGAAGAAAAGAAAAGAAATCCATTGCTGCATCTTAGTTATTAAAAAGTGTTTTTTTGGCAAAATTTTGTTAATATGAAGAGAAAACATTATAATGAAGGAAACAACCTAAATTTCAATATGTGATCCATGGTAATGAATAACAATAGATTTTTATATACATTGTTATTCATTACTATGGATCACATATTGAAATTTAGGTTGTTTCCTTCATTATAATGTTTTCTCTTCATATTAACAAAATTTTGCCAAAAAAACACTTTTTAATAACTAAGATGCAGCAATAATGATTATAATGTGATGAAAAAAATATATGAAAAACATTAAGTTTCCATGCTCACATATGTTCCTTTATTTTCAGATCACTACTGTAGAGTTACTGGTTTACTCAGACTTTCCCTAGGAAACAGTCACCATCTGCCTGATTAGTCTGTTTCCTTGGTATCCTGCCCATTCCAGCTATTTAAGTTTCTGCTCTATTTCAAGAAATGCACTCATTAGGATGGTCACATCTGTTATCATTTGAAAAGAAATACACGTATTCATAAAACATATAATAGAATCTTGATATTTTATTAGCTATAAACAGGAAAGCTCTCCTTTCAACTTCCTGGCCTTAAATGCTAATAAAGGATGGCATGTTCTTTAAGGTCCCTCCCTGAAATTCCATGAATCTAAAATAAAAAAAGGAGTGCTGAAATGGTAAAACTATAACTTACACATTTTCATTATATACATGTTTATGTGAAAAAAATGCCATCTATTAAAAATAGTTAACTGAATACTAGAAGAGAATAATAAATATGAAACAGGTATATTAGCCTATTGTGGTAACTTTATATCTGGATATTTTCTAAAGCTCTTGAAATGATAGGATACTAATATCTTACATATATTTTTTCCCCTAAACTTTCTAGAATGTTTGCTCTATATGGACTGATATATACATATCAAGGAATATGTGTGTGTGTGTGTGTGTGTGTGTGTGTGTGTATGTGTATGTATACACACACACATACACACACACACATATATATATCCCCCCACTAATGCGTACAAATAATGAGACACATAATAAATAGCTGACTCTTAAGTAGAATTCTAAGATGGTCCTCCAAGATTCCTGACCCCCGAAGTAGGTATATCTTCTCTACTTATTCACTCAAATACTAATCTATGTATTACAATGAAGAGATTTTATAGATGCAATTAATGTCCCTAATCTGTTGACCTTAAGATGGGGGGGCATCCTGGGGGGCCTGACCTGATCATATGAGTCCTTTTTTTCTTTAAAGATTTTATTTATTTATTTGACAGAGAGAGAGAGATCACAAATAGGCAGAGAGGCAGGCAGAGAGAGGGGGAAGCAGGCTCCGTGCTGAGCAGAGAGCCCTATGCGGGCGGTCCCAGGACCCTGAGATTATGACCTGAGCTGAAGGCAGAGGCTTTAACCCACTGAGCCACCCAGGCACCCTATATGAGCCCTTAAAAACAGAGTATTCTCTGCTGATCATAGAAGAAGTCGGAGAGACATATCCTGACTCCTCTAGAAGAATGTAACATTCAGGTTGTGAATAAAGGAACAATGGGCAGCCTCTAGGAGATAAAAGCAGACCCCAACTCCAACTAAGGGCCAGCCAGAAAGCAGGGACCTCAGGCCTGCAGCCACAAAGAACTGAATTCTGCCAACAACCTGGATGAGCTTGGATGAGAACCTGAGCTCTATGAGAAATATATACCCAGCCAACATCTTGGTTTTAACTCGATGAGACTGAGCAGAGACTTCAGTCATGTTGTGCCTGGACTTCTGACCGACAGAACTGTGAGTTCATAAGTTAGTATTTTTTTTTTAAGTTTGTATTGTTTTAAGCTGGTACATTTGTAATAATTTGTGATACAGCCATAGAAAACTAATATATTGCCTTATGGTAGGAATTTAGTATTTGTGGAAGAAATGAATAAAATTTTGATATGCTACATAGAAAGAGTAAGATAATTTTATAAAAAGGGCAAAGCAAAAGACTATGTAGATAAATAGTAGAGCATGAAGCCAACTGAAGACTATGGAACAACTTCAGTGCTCTGATCTGCCTTCATACTGCCACCTCTCTATGTCACCCTTGTCCCTTAAGTTCGTTGTGCTATGGCAGCTGCTCACTCCAAGCAGTAACTATGCTGGAGTCTGAGGAGATTGTAGCTAGAGCTGTGGTCAGTCAAGGCAGCATACTCACCGCAAAATTCTTGTGCTTTTAGAACTAAGTTCTTGATATTTTTAATAACCACACATCTTGTCTTATTCATATACACTTATGTGACATGAATATGTCATCTTTAAATAGAAAGTAAATTCTAAAATTAAAATATTAATGACAATGCAAGGAAAAAACATGTATAATAATATCTCCATTAATATTTTAATTTTAAATGAAAGAAGCTTAAGAGTAAATAAGTCCAAAATCCCATCTCAAATTTATTTTGAATATAGTTGAACTAGAATTTTTACATATATTTGTAGTATGTGAAACAAGATTTATTTCATTTGTAATAACTATACTATTAAATTGTTGAACTTGCAGTCAGTATTCTGGAGGTTTACCCTACCTCCTTTTCAAATATGGCATATCAAATTGCATAAGATTCAAGAAAATAGGCAATCCATGCTCTTAGAAATCAGTAAAGTTTCAAAGAGCCATCAACAAAAGTTTGACCTTAAGTTGCTAGAAAGAAACTAAATCAGTGTTGGGTGGCTTGATGTTACATATAAAATGAAGTTACAGGATCAGAGTGGATTTTAAAAGATGATACACAGCACCTTTTTAAATATTATTGGCTTCTATAGTTACAGAAAGTTGATACCTGTTGGTCTGAACAGTATTTATTTATATACCACTGCTTTTCAAAAAAGATTTGAGGGGAAAAGGTAAGTCATTCGTAAAGTTGAATAAACATAAATAAAACCCATCATTAAGGATGACTAAAGAATAATTTCTATTCTTGTCTTACCTGAATTTCTCTCTTTGTATATTTATACATTAATTCACTTGTGGTTAATTCCTTAGCTTGATCTTATCTGTCATTATGCAAATATTCATACTGTTTGATTTTATTAAAATAAGCTTCATAATTGAAAAAGAGTGTTTTGGCTGTAATCTGAGCTGTTATTCAGTCTAGGTCTACCATTATGCCCTACTGAACAATATCTGTTTTGATTGGTTGTTACCCATGCATCACTAGTAGTCAATATATATTGACTATAATCACCTAGATATTAGTATCTTCAAATAAGCTTAACCTACAGAGGCAGGTTATGAAAATAATAAAGCAAATATGAAGGTATTTTTGAAAAAATTTAAAATATCATTTAAAGCAGGTATTATCAATATTGCATTTAAATGTATTTCATTGTCCCATAGTACTGGAAAGCTTACCTTTTACACTGAGGGAATCTAGCATTAAAGCAGCTTAAATCAAAGAGATCCTGAAAGGAAACCAAAACATTCTTAGGATATGAGAACAAAGTGAACATAAAAGCAAGAAGCATTGCTAGAGACAAAGAGGGAAATTTTATAACAATAAAGAGATTAACCCACCAGGAGAATATCATAATTCAAGATTCAAATTCACCTAATCATATAGCTTTAAAATATAGAAAGGCAAAAAGTGGGGCACCTAGATGGCTCAGTCAGTTAAGCACCTGACTCTTGATCTCAGTTCTGGTCTTGATCTCAGGGTCATAAGTTCAAGTCCCACACTGGGCTCCATGCTGGGTGTGGAGCCCACTTGAAACAAAAATATACATAAAGCAAAAAGTCATAAATCTCAAAGATGAAATATATAAAACCACAAGCATAATAGGATACTTAAACTTCTCTCAAAAACCAGTAAAACTAGTAGACAAAATATCACTATGGGTGTAGAAAATTTAAATAAAAGACAATGAACAAACTTGAACTAATCAGCACAGATAGAACACTACATCTAATATTAGAATACAATTTCTTTTCAAGTGCCTGTGCAATAAAAATAAATAAAAGGCTCAAAGATCAGAAATAAAGCAATAAAACTGCTATTTGCACATAATATGATCGTGTACATAGTATATCCAGAAGCCTACATATCAAAACAATCCCAGATGAATTGTAGAGCAAAATGTGAAAGGTAAGTTGTAAAGCTTCTAGAATAAAGCATAGAAAAATATATTCTATGTAGCAGGCAAAGCTTTCTTAAAAGTGACACAAAGAGCCATAAATGAAAAGGAAATAAAAAGATATACTGACCTACATTAAAGTTTACAATACCTATTTATCAGAAAACACCATTAGGAAGGTAAAAAGGCAAGCCATAGGGTGAGAAAATATATTTGTTTATATATTTAATGAATAATTCATATCCATAATATATAAAGAGCTCAGATAAGTTAAAAAAACGACTGATAATCCTATATATAAATGAACAGAAGACTTAAAAAGCCCTTCACAAAAGAAAGAGTATATCCAGGGGCACCTGGGTGGCTCAGTCGTTAAGCGGCTGCCTTTGGCTCAGGTCATGACCCCAGGGTCCTGGGATCGAGTCCCTCATCAGGCTCCTTGTTCAGCGGAACCCTGCTTCTCCCTCTCCTACTCCCCCTGATTGTGTTCCCTCTTTGCTGTGTCTTTCTTTCTGTCAAATACATAAATAAAATCTTAAAAAAAAGAAAAAAGGAAGGGTATATCCAAATAGCCAGTAAATTATGAAGACAGTTTTCAACCGAATTATTTGTCAGGCTGATGTACATTAAAACCATAAAGATACAGCACTCCGCATCATCTCTAACACTGTTAAAAATTAAAAAGAGACAATATCAAGTGCTGGTGAAGATGTGGAAGATCTGGAACATTTCCAGTTCACTGAGAGTGTAAATTGGAACAACCGCTTCTCTTGGCATAAACCCAACAGAAATACATGCATCTGCTCAACAAAAGACATGGGTAAAAATGTTCATAGCCGCACTGTTTGCAGTAGCTGGAAACTGGAAACAAGCCAAATGTCCATCGACAGTGGAATAAATTATTCCATATTTGTAGCAGAGAATACTGAATGGCAATAAAAATTAGGGAGCTATAATTGCCACAATGTAAATAAATCTCACAATCATAATGCTGAGTGAAAGAATCCAGATATTAAAGAGAAAACTGCGTGAGTCCATTGACTTAGGTTGAAAACTGGTGAAATGAATCTGGGTTGTTGGAAGTCAGGTTAGTGGTTACTATTGGGGTCAGGAGTGTAGGAACTGGAAAGGGGCTTCTGAGATTCTGTTGTTATTCCATTTATCGAACTGGTTGCTGATCAGTTGGGAGTGAAAATCAGCTGAGCAGTAGAGCTATGACTTCTATACTTCTGTGCACCTATTATATGTCAGTATTACCTTGTTAAAAAACGAAACCTCACCAATAAAAACCCTCAGAATAAGAACACTTCACTGACGTGTTTCTGTACCTGAAAATGTAAATTGACTAAAAATTGACACTTAAAAGATTGTTAAGGCCACTGCTAAAAGTTCAGATAAAACTACCTAAGCACTAAATATCCATTTGAAATTAAAAAGTATGTCAATAATTTACAGATATCTCACTTACACCCACACATATAGTGTCATTCCTTTTTTTGCAGTACCAGAGATGATTATTTATAATTATTTAATATTCGATGTCAATTTGTATCTTAAACATAGGACTAAAAACATTACTATTGTTTTTTAAAGGTTTGCTTATTTATTATTTGAGAGAGAGTGAGAGCATGAAGAGGGGAATGGAAAGAGGAGAGAGAGAGCAAGAATCTCAAGCACTCCTCACTGAGCACAGAGCCTAACCAAGGGGCTGGATCTCATGACCCTGAGATCATGACCTGAGCCAAAACCAAGAGTTGGATGCTTAACCATCTGAGCCACCCAGGCGCCCTGTGAGTAAAAATATTATGAATCAAAGTTTATGATTAACAAATATTGAAGAGAAGGGTTATGATTTGTCAGTGATAATCTTCTAATAAAATGTTCTAAAACATTAAAATGATAATAATCTAGAAGCAATTTAGCTACTAATCCATGATAGAGGCCATCAAAGTCTAATTATTTGGATAATTACAGACAAATACATAAACAAGGGTCATCCGTGTCTAAAAATTAAAAAATAAGATATGACACAAACATTTAATATTTAAGATAAAGAAGCATGGTAGTTTATAATAAAGTTATAGGTGATGTGTCAGTTTTCCATTGCTGCATAAAAATTATAAATTTAGCAGCTTAAGAACAGCACAAATTTATTATGTCATAGTTTCCATGGGTCGGGAGTCCAGGTACAAGTTAACTGAGTCTTGAACTCAGGCTCTCATCAGGTTGATAATTAAGGTGTCAGCTGGAGCTATGATCACTTCTGAAGATTTGGGGTCTTTCAAATTCACCAGTTATTGGCAGAATTCATTTTCTTAATCCTTCAAGACTGAATTCTTTGCTCTTTGCTGGCTGTCAACTAGGGACTGTTTGCAGCTTTCTAGAGGCTGCCCACCATTCCCTAACATGTGGCCCTCTCCACAATATGGCAATTCTGCAAGAACAGCAGAAGTATCGGGACGCCTGGGTGGCTCAGTGGGTTAAGCCGCTGCCTTCGGCTCAGGTCATGATCCCAGCTTCCTGGGATCGAGTCCCACATCCGGCTCTCTGCTCCTCAGGGAGCCTGCTTCTCCCCTCCCCTCTCTGCCTGCCTCTCTGCCTGCTTGTGTGATCTCTGTCTATCAAATAAATAAATAAAATATTAAAAAAAAAAAGTATCTGTCCCTTCAGTTGGCTTTGATGAAGTCTTATATGACATAACCTAATCAAGAGAGTGACTATCCCATCATAATCATAGGTCCCACCCATATTCAAGGTGAGAGGATTCTACAGGGCTTATACACCAAGGAATGGGGATTTGGGGGTCATTTTTGAATCCTGCTCACCCCCATATGTGCACATTGGTCATATGTAAATTCCCAACATAACGAACATATTTTGGTACTATAAAAAGCCACTGTGCTATAATATGAAGATTAGAAAAAAATGTGAGAGAGATTTAAAGGAGAAAGAGGAAGAAAAATTGTGATGGCTCACTGTTAAAAATTACAGAGAGAAAAGAATGTAAACAAAAAACTACATACATTTAACATTATCATGTTAAAGTCCCCTGGGTGGCTCAGTCCCTTAAGCATCTGCCTTCAGTTTAGGTCATGATCCCAGGGTCTGGGGATCAGCCCCCAATCAGGCTCCCTGCTCAGTGGGGAGCCTGCTTCTAGCTCTCCCTCTTCTACTCCCCCTGCTTGCACTCTCTTTGCCAAATAAAACAATAAAAATCTTAAAGAATTCATTAGAGATGGAGAAATACCATGAGAGACCCTTAACTACAGGAAACAAACTGAGGGTTGCTGGAAGGGAGGTGGGGGGGGATGGGGTAATTGGGTGGCAGGCATTAATAAGGGACATGATGTGATGAGCACTGGGTGCTACACACAACTGATGAATTATTGAACACTACATCTGAAGCTAATGATGTACAATATGGCTAATTGAATTTAAATAAAATTTAAATAAAATATAATAAATAAAATATTTAAAATATAAAAATAGAAACTCATTTGGATCAATATTTTTATTTTTTACACTAAAATAGTTCATTTTAAGAGAACCCATGTAAGAATATTACTGAATTTTTCTGGTATTTTACAGAAGGATAACGCTAGAAATCATTTGCCAGAAAATATGAAGAATTATATTATAGATAACATACCTGTGAAACATAAGCTGTTATTGAACTTGTTTAATAACTACAAGCATGTACGCATAATCTTAGAGTTTAAACTGGATGCAACACTTCTAAAATAAAATGCAGCATTTTCTTCCCTTAAACAATTCTTCCTTCCTAGTTTGTCTATTTTTGTTCACGGCATCACCATCCTTCCAGTCACTAATAATAGAAACTTCAAAGTCATCTCCCATGCCCTTCCCTACTGTATTCCTATAACAAATAGAGTCACAATGTTTAATATCATTCCCCTTGTTCATTAAATAAACATTTACCAGGGGGCCTGCTATCTTTAGTCACCATGCTTGGCACCCAAAACTGCCACAGTGAGTAAGTCACCAGTGGTTTTACAATGTTTCCTGTAATTTCCATTCTCACTGCACCTGCTTTATATCAAAAGCTTAACTTGTTGTCCTACCTCAAAACTCTCCTTATATCTAGTTTGTTCTGCTTACTACTGCCAGATGAATCTTTCTTTCTTTCTTTCATGGGCAACCCTCTTAGGCCGTGATCTAAATGCTAAGATGACAGCAGTGAATAAGACAGCTGAAGCCCCTGGCCTCAGAAGCATATTTTCTAGGGCAAGAAGAAAGATACATATATAAAAGAGCATTTCATATAATATCTTCGAGTGGCAATTATCCTATAAAGTCTTTTTCCCCATGTCACTGTCTCAATTTTCATTTGTTCCTAATACTTAAAATGTAAGTCCTTGACGTTCAGAACCGTTCTCAATGTGCTCTTTCCCCCTTTTGATGAAGGACCCTCTTGTTAGGATGGCCTTCTTAGTTCTTCATTTTGCTGCTTCCATTCTCATGCCTATCTTTTTTCCCTCTCTTCTGGCTATCTTCTTCCCCCACTACCCAATTCTACCTAGTTATTTTCACATTTGCTGTGAAGTCTTTCCTGACTAATTCAAACCAAATGCTTGCCCTCTTCTGACCTTCCCATAATATTTCTTATCTGTAACCATTGCATTTTTTTAACCACATATTTTCTGGTAATACAGTTAGCTGCTTTTTTGCAAGTATGTATGTGTTTCATATTTCCACCAGATCCCCAGCTTTTTTAGGGCAAAACTGTCTATTTTGTATCTCAGTGTCTTCAATACTAGTTCAACAAAGATATGGATAAACTTTTCCTTCTCTAGAATTAATATCCTATTCAGTGTAGTTTGTTTTTTTGTTTTTTTGTTTTTAAGATTTTATTTATTTATTTGGTAGGCAGAGATAACAAGTAGGCAGAGAGGCAGGCAGAGAGGCAGGCAGAGAGGGAGGAGGAAGCAAGATCCCCACTGAGTGGAGAGCCCGATGTGGGTCTTGATCCCAGGACCCTGGGATCATGACCTGAGCTGAAGACAGAAGCTTTAACCCACTGAGCCACCCAGGCACCCATGTAGTTTCTTTAGACAGTTCATTATTATCAAATAATAAAACCATTTTGTATACTATTTTTTCTTCAAGAAAGGAAGAGTACTTCATGTAAAAAAAAATTATAACCATGAATGCAAAAAAAGTGAAAAGTTTTTGAAAAAAGTATTGATAAATTCCTTCTGAAACTATAAAAATAACAAGACATCTGTCCAACCTATTTTTGTTCTCCAGAGCACACTCTTTCTAGAGTTTTGTAATCTTCAGAGCACCATGGCTTTGACACCATGGTCCCTCACCCCATGATAACTCTGTGTATCAAGCACTACCATTCTCCAAGCCCTGTGTTGGGCATTTTATAAAAATATTAATCTTCAAATATTACCCTTATCCTGTGATAGCCACTAATATCTCCATTGCACTTAGACAAAGGCAGACTTTCATTACCAGCAATATGGCAACTTATCTCCAAAAAACCTCCAAAAAAGATACACAACAAATCCTGGTAAAATAAAACAAATATCCTTTACATGCATAGCTGAGCTTGCCAGAAAGTAAAGGAAATCTCCAAAGATCAAAAGTGAAGAAAAAACTAAAAATTAGAGCTAAAAGTGTGAACTGATGGTAGAGTTGTCTTAGGTTGGGGCATGGGAAGTATTCTCATTTGTTGTAAGCATAGACATACATGGAGGAAAAACTTGGATGAGGTAAAATGGGGGGTTAGAACTGAGACCCTTTGTAAACAGATGGACTCACCACAATCCAGCAAAAGGGAAGTAGAAAAAAACTAACCCTATAACACCAAAGACAGAAAAGCTTCTCATAACACTTCATTCTGTGTCAGAAAACAAAGTCTCCTTAGAATTTGCCTTAAGACAACATTTAGATTTGAGATTAGTGTGTCTCTCTAAGGTCTAGAAACATTTAAGCCAAGAAATTCCAAGCTTTGGTGCCAAATTCTTGCCTTTTATTCGGCTAAGGCCTACACTCTTCTCCCCATTGCCCGTTAATGTCAAAGCCAATGATACTCATGGGGAGAAATGCAGAAGCAAACACCAAATCAGTCTATAAAGTGATTCTCTTTATCCTTGGTAATATTCTTCTCTGTAAAGTCTATTTTGTCTGCAGTTAATATAGCCCCACTAACATTCTTATGGTTAGCATTGGCATGGTATATATAATTTTCTGTCTTTTATCTTTATGTTTTATAACTTAAAGTGGGTGTTTTAGTAGATAATATATAGTTAGGTCTTACTTTTTGGTCCAATCTGTCCAATTTTCCTTTTAATTAGCATGTTAGATATGAGGAGACTGTCTACTGATCTCTGGAGTCCTCTCTTTCTGCAGCTTTCTTCCTTGATATTCTGATTTCTAATCTCTCCCTTCCTCGATCTTCCACATTACCAATTCCATTTTTTCACGTCAAAAAAACACTGGGCCTTATCTGTGTGCCCTTTCCCTGGAAACCTTCCTAATCATGGAGCTTACTTCATTATTTCTCATCTCTGAAGGAACATTGTCCTCATTGTTTACTGTGTGTTGTCTTTAAAAACTGTTGTTTCATATATTTTGTCCAGAATTTTAGTTGTTTCAGGCAGGAGGGTAAATATAGTCCCCATTACTCCATCTTGCCCAGATGTGAAAGCACGAAACATTCTAGAAGGACATCATGCAGGATTGCCACAAATAAAGCTCTGATTTAAATGCACTGACAATCCATGATTACAAATTACATGGAGAAATCATCCATCATCAGTTTTAGTCAACAGACACAACAAACAGCATGGCTAGAACCCAAGAACTTTAGAAAGTAGAATTATTAGATATTGACTTCAGCATAAGTATGTTAAAATGATTCAAGATTAAAACAACTTGGAAAAACAAATGACATTCTCAAACAGTATGAGGCAATTTGGAGGGAAAAAAACACAAACAAATGGAACTTCTGGAACTAAAAAAATGTAATCATTGAATTTACTATGTAGAAATAGAAGCTATTAAGTTAGGTTTGCCTAAAATCACCCTCCTTGTATGTGGTAGATCTGGAACACAAGTGTTCTAGGTAAAAACAATGTCTTTGATCTTTTTATCAATCCTGGTCTGAATTTGGTGGAAAGATGAATGAACAATGAAGGTTTCCAACATAGTCTTCTCCCAGTCTTTGATTTAACATCAGCTAATATTTGAGTCACTGATAATAAAATTAATTCAACATCTTTTTAAATAGCGACCTTAAGAAGCAGCAACACATATGCTTTAGGCTAACATAAGCGAAGCTCATTTTATTAAACTGAAAGTTGAATAAAACTGGGTCTACTTTATTTCAACTTCAGATAGATTATGTCAACTTAGAAACACATCCTAAATAAATATAGATATATGATTCTAAAAGCGTAGTATGCATATGCCAATCACTCTTCAAAACTTCATAAAAACCTTCTTTATACATCTCCTTTTCCCGAAAATTCCTTGTTCTCCCTGCCAGCCAAAACAATACAAATGAAAACAAAACACAATTCCCTTCCCCACCTTATTGTTTTTTTCTCTTATCTATTCCTTCTGTTTGCCATTTCTTTGTTATTTAAAATGAGTCATTTTATTTTCCAGTTCTTCTCATTTACATCTTTGTGACATATTTGAAAATGATTTTGATTTTTTAATGTATCCTGGTCCCTCTCAGCCATTGTCTATTTTTTAAATTTTTCTTTTCTTTTCTTTTTTGGGGGTCTGGGGCAGGAGATGAAGAGAATAAACATGATATAACATTTGGCTTCAATCACCTACCTACAAGAGGGATCTGGTTTGGGAAGAAACCATACCATATTCACCAACATTTTTCTCTTGTTCTTTTAATTACATTTTTGCAGAACTGAATATTGATTAAAAAAATGAAGCTGTAAGATTAGAAAATTTTAAGTGAGAATTCAACACAAATGTAGCTTTAATGAACATCAAGCTGTTTCATGTTTCATTCTTACTTCATTTTGAATCAAAGAATATTTGAATCTCAGAATTGAAATGGAAATCAGAGGATAGATATATGATATTGAATATATTATATAATTTATATAATATGATATTTAATGTCCTTTATATTTGTTAATTACTTAATTTGGGTCCTTAATAATCTAAATGTCATACTGTTTATATTTTAGATTCTAAATATGCCTGAACAGCTCGAAATGTTAGTGAAGAGAAGGACCCTTTGTTCACAAAAGAAATAATAGCTACAAAACTATGACATAATGTCCTAAAAGTTGGGGTGTGATGCTGACTCATAACAACTAGTCAGCCACACTCATGGAGTGACGTAACACAACTTTAGTCTAATGGAAAGACATTGTTTTCAAGAACGTTTGATAGTTGTCTTCAGATTCATTCTCTATTATATTTTGAAGATTTTGTCCTGTTCTCCTTTCAGGCTTCTCATTCCTCTTGGGTAGACAAGGGTTATTTCCAAATGCTTAGAAAATGATAACTTTATTTCCAGGCGTTAATTGATGTGAATGCATCCCTCTGAAGCGAGCCTTCCTCATCTCTTGCTGGAAGCCTCTTTCCCATTGTTCTAAGAGTTTTGTACAAAGTAAGGCGTAAATAACCAATAAATATTTAAAATTTCACTCTTTTTTTAAAAGATTTTATTTATTTATTTGTCAGAGAGACAGGCACAGTGAGAGAGGGAACACAAGCAGGAGGAGTGAGAGAGGGAGAAGCAGGCTTCCCGCGGAGCAAGCAGCCACATGTGGGGCTCGATCCCAGGACGCTGGGACCATGACCTGAGCTGAAGGCAGACATTTAACAACTGAGCCACCCAGGTGCCCCTAAAATTTCACTCTTTTCATTATGGAGCTTTTTAAATGTACATAAAAGAAGAATGAATTGGAGGATAAACCTCCAAATACTATCATCACCCATCTTCAACAAGTATTCATGTTTGCCAGTTTTGTAAAAAATTATCTTTTCTCTAATCTGTTAATAAAGGTTCATACCATTTTAAAGGGAGTCTTCCTGTAAACTTATGTTCCTAACCTAGATCATAACTATGAATGGTGTATTCTATTTCTATCTGTAAAGAGAATCCATTCGGAGGGAAAGGGGATATATGAAGCATATCTCCTCACAGAAAGCAAGAAGTGATTCCTTCTTGTTAAACATACAGGATTTAATTATGAAAGATCTCTGTGTAGCTTTTAAAAGTTGTTGTGCCAGAAGTCTCTTTGACACCCCAACAATTTTCAACAAAATTTTTGATAAATCATCATATTTCACATATATTGGAAGGTTCTTTTTTCATCTTTGGTATTTTCACTCTAAAGTGGATGTTTACAAAAAGTGGAGGAAGGAAGAGGTATTTCTAGCAGGCAGGTTGTTCTTGATCTCCCATTATTTAAACTTTTAAGTATAATAGAAGCTTTCCCTGAATGCCAAAGATAATTAAAATGTGAGAGTCCTAATGTTACTTCCTCCTTTTAATAATACCTCACCCTGAGAATCAAAAATGTTTTAAACCAGGGTAAGTGTGTAATGGGAAAAAGAGTAGAAACAATGACTACGTGTATGAAAGGATGAAGTTACATTTAGAGAGAAAGAAAAAAAAAAGGTGGATGACTATTTCACTCCTTATACCAAAATAAATTCCAAGTAAGTTAAAGATCTAAACAACCTAAAATTGGAAACCATAAAAACACCAGAAGATAACTGGAAGAATTTCTAAAATTGGTGCAATAATGAAGAAGGTCTTTTTTAATTGACACAAATCCAGAAACCATAAAGGAACCCAAGTGGCTCATAGGTCATGTTGAGTTGCAAGGGTATCTGGGAAAAAGGAGAATAGGATTGCTAAAGAGTGGCTTGGAGCAGTTGGAATTCATTGCTCAGGCTAGAATCATTGCCATCCTGAACAAAATAAAGATTCAGGTAGCAAGAAAGGAGGTAGGAGGAGGTTCATGGATAAATAACTAACAAGCTCTGCCATAATCATAGTGTTCCTTTCCTACAGCATCCATAAATCTTGCCATAGCATTGCCTGGTTTTATCTTCTATTTTTTTTTTAATTAAAGAGGTAAAAATAAATGCTGATATATCAAAAATTCAACAAAAATATAAATTATGAAATATTTTCTGTAACAGAACATAAGACTAATATAAAGTTTTTAGAAATAAGTACTGTTGTTATAACATGGAACAACAGAACAGTTTTAAAGAAAATATCTAGTCTATGTTAAATGAAATAAAAGGGTAATTTTTTAGCAACTTAACAAAAGAATATCTCAAATCAGTTTTAAAAACAAAACTAATTACTATAAGGGACAGCAAATTGTTTTAGATGAAAACAAATCACAAATTTTTAGCCCTTTAATAAATGTCAGAACTTTTCTTCACATCAGATGAATGATATAAAGCCTTTATAGTTACAGAATATAGAAAAAATAATAATACATGCAGCCACATAATCTTCCAAAACTCATTTAATTAGGTGAATTTATTCCTGTAATGTTATGATAATTGATTTAGTAGAACATTTTAAAAAGCTGAACATACTATATCATCTAAGAATGAAGATTATATAAGCAGCATATTGTCTATGATCTCAGTCAGAAAGCCCAGGAAATAAGATCATCAATACATAATGCATTTAAGAAACTTCAGGCCAAAATCAACTCATTCCCTGGTGAATGCCAAGTCTTTAAAGACCAAATATTTCACTCTAGTAAAGCACAATTTTAAACAAATGAAGCTAAATGCATAGGTCATAAATTTTTAACTGACCAGGAAAATAACATGGCTCTGTATTTTTTTAACCTACTATATTTGTTTTGGGTTTTCTAATTTAAAAAATCCTTGATGTTGGTTCAAACATTTCCAAAGCATAGAAATTTAATGGATATCCTTTTTACTAGCCAAGATGTAAAAAAAATGTTTATACTAAATAACGAAGTACAGAGTCAGAAACCTGCATCAGCTTTAAGATTTGTTAATAAGGCAATGAGGAATGGCAAAACTGAAAATAGAAAATCAATTCAAATACCTCAGTCCAAGAGAACAGAATCCCCATCCCAAATTAAAACCTAGTTATCTATGCTATCGTGATTGTCAAATTTTGTCTATAACTGAAAGCATTTTGACCTAGCTATGGCTATGTAGACAGTTACTTAGATAATTCAAATTTTAAAGATTTTTTTGTTCTTCAATAATCTTCATAAACTTATGGAAGATAGTTTTGGTTATTTCCAAATGGTAGCAAAAGCTTATTTATAATTCAGATTCTAGGCTATATAAACTTGTAGGATTTCTTTGATCTATTAGTGTAATCCTAAATCACCATTACTTTTCATAGTATTTGATTTTGTTATAGACCCTTTGCCTTTATTAGTCAACTTTGCTTCAGTAACAAATGATCCCAGAAGTATGTTACTTAAAATAACAAGGACTTATTCCTTTCTCACATTTGATGTTTATCAACAAGTTTGCCTATGGTTTTGCTCCAATGTATCTTCCTATTCTGGGACCTTGACTGAAGGAATAGTCTTCATAGAACATTCTTTCCTTCCTTCCTTTTTTCTTCTCCCTTTCCTTTCTTCCTTCCTTCCCCCTTTCCTTCCTTTCTTTCTGCCTTCCCTCCTTCCTTCAAGAGAGAGAGTACGTGCACACCTGTGAGCCTCGTGGGGGATAGTGTGGGCGAGGAGCAGAGGTGGAGGGAGAGTGACAAGCAGACTTTGCACTGAGTGCAGAGCCCAATGCAGGGATCCACCCCAGGACCCTGAGATTATGACCTGACAAGAGTTGGACACCTAACCGACTGAGCCACCCAGGCACCCCTACAACATTCTATTCTAATGGCAATGGGAAAGAGACAAGCAGACTTTGCACTGAGTGCAGAGCCCAATGCAGGGATCCACCCCAAGACCCTGAGATTATGACCTGACAAGAGTTGGACACCTAACTGACTGAGCCACCCAGGCACCCCTACAACATTCTATTCTAATGGCAATGGGAAAGAGAAGATTATTGGCAGAAATATATAGTGGTGTAAGTCATTTCTGTTTATGTATCATTGGCTAAAGCAAATCACATGGCCAAACCCAACCATGGGGCTACAAAGTATACTGCATTGGCAGATAGGCACTCCAAGTCACATGCTAATATTTAGGTACATATAGTCTTACAGATAAGCAGAGAGCAACTCCTGCTCTACCAGTACAATCTACCAGTGCTATCTTAGGCTTACATATTGGAGTCGTTAAAAAGCAAAGAACCAAAAAACCTCTGTCTTCTTTGCTTCTCATATCCAGTCAGTTACAAACTCCTTCCAGTTCCTAACCCTAGTTGACTCTGAGTATTGTTTGATAGGAAATCAATTTGAGAAGGACCTGTGATCCAAGATAAGTTAGATAATACTAAAGGGGAACGTGGTTGCTTTGAATGGGCTCCGATAAAAAGCTTCATAAAAATTATGTCTTAGTCTTAGTCTCCTGAAAGAACTTACAGATGTGATAATGGATTCCCTGACAAGTCAGATGAATTATTGTAATAATTATAAGAGAAACCAGAAGGTAAATGTTGAATACATGTTCTGACTGGAAGAGTACTGCGATATATATAGTGTGACTTTGGCAAGTAGTTTAAACTTTTAGAAGCTTTGGTTTTCTTATTTATTGAATGGAAATAGTAATATTTATTCCTAAGGTCACTGACAGGATTAAATGAGATGAGATGACATAACATAGAAAAGAGTTTTTAAATATCAGCTCTTTCCTCTATCAAAAATTTTTTTTACAGAAATGCTTAATAAATATACCAGTGCCTAACAAAATTTTAGAAAACATTATTAACCAGCTGTTTTGACTGTGGAATGGGAGACAATGATTAGTTATGATTATCAAGAATTTCATAATAAGACATACCAAGCTCTCCTTTATTTATTTATTTTTTGGTATAAAGTTGTTAGATTGATAGAAAAAAATGCTATAGACATTCTTTTTTGAAATTAGCAAGGTATTTTTCAAAAATCACTTCGAATACACATAGGAATAAGATAAATGTAGGCTAAGAGGATTTTTTGCTTGTTGAGCAAATACACATAAATAGTGTTAAATAATGGATTCATGTCCACACAGAGAGGTTGCTAGTTTTGTACTTGTTCTGTTCATTTTATTACTGATTTGGAGTTTAGTGATAATATATATGATTTGCTTTTTTGCATAATCAGGCATTAAATCAGTCAGGGTTCTCCAGAGAAACAGAACCAATAGGAGATGATAGATAGATAGATAGATAGATAGATAGATAGATAGATAGATGATAGATAGATGATAGATAGATGGATAGACCTTTCTATCTATAATCTATCTACAGATATCTATCTCTCTCTATATAGGTAGACAGATATAAAGATACAGATACAGGTACATATCTTGAGAAAGATTTTTATTTTAAGGAATTTGCCTATACAGTTGTAGAGCTGGAAAGTTTGAAATCTGAAATGCAAGCCAGAAAACTGGAAATTTGGTAGGAGTTGACACTGCAATTTCGAGGCAGAATGTCTTCTCCAGGAAACGTCAGTTTTTGCTCTGACCACCTTTAACTGATTGGATGAGGTTCATGTACCTTAGTGATGGTAATCTCCTTTACTTAGAGTTAACTATTTATTAACCACATCTTCAAAATACATTCATGGGCACACCTAGGTAGAATTTAATTAATAACTGGCTAGGATAGCCTAGCCAAGCTGATACATAAAATTAACCATCACAAATACCAAAAAGGTAGAAGAGATAGTCAATATATTGTATTATATGATGTGGATTTAAAAAAAAATCAAAGCTTAAGGAATGCCCAGATTAAATACTGAGTTGTATAAATATGGCACTGGGGAGACTTGACTAATATTCATAGGGAAATATTTCAGTGATAATTATTGTACATACAATGTTTTTCAACAGTGGGATATGAATTTCCAAAAATTCTAGCTCCTTCCTTCTTCCTTTTTTATCTGTTCTTCTTTCCTTCCACAGAGATTTATTGAACACTTAATATGTGGCAGATACTGCCCTAAGCAAGTGGAATACAGCAGTTAATAATACAGGCAGAAATCCTGTCCTCCTGAAGCTTATAATCTACTTGTGGAAAAAGCTAATAAACAAGTAAACAAATAAAAATATGCCTCGGGTACTGAAAAGCACTATGAAGAAAAATCAAACAGCGTAAGTGGAAGGTTTTTGTGGTTGGAGTGGTCAGTGAAGAACTTTATGAGGACATGATATTTGAGCAATTTTCGATGAAGGGAAAACATAAACCAGGCAAAACTCCAATGAAGAGTATTTCATACAGAGGGTATAATAAGTCTAAAGGCTCTGAGATAGTGGGATTCTTGGTATATTCAGGAAACAGACATTCAGTATAACAAGACTAGAGTTGAGAGTTAGAAGTGTGTGGTAGGGTCTGAGGTTTGAGAGGCAGAGGCCAAGTCATGTGAGGCCTTATAGATCATGGGAAGAAGTTTGCATTTTATTATGTGTGATGGGAGGATTTTAAAAAGCAATGTGAAGTGATTTGATTTGCATTTTAAAAAGGTCATTCTGGCTAATGTGTGTACAATAAAGAAGAGGAGGAAAAGTGGAAGCCAGAAGACCGCTATATAATTCCATTAGAGAAGTCTAGGTAAGAGATGATGGTGGCTTAGACTGGGATGGTTGCAATTAATATTGAAATGCAATGAAATAGAGGATATATTTTGAAGGCAGAGCTGAGAGGATGCACTGATAAATTAAATGTGGGATGTGAGAGAAAAAGGAATCCATGTTATCTAGGTTTTGGGCCACTAAGGGAATGGTTGATACCATTTACTACTGGGAGAAGTAGTTTTATGTGTAGCAAATTCAAGACTTTTTTGTTGGGGATAAGATCTTCAGATGGAGGGGCTCCTGGGTGGCTCAATCGGTTAAGCTTCTGCCTTTGGCCCAGGTCATGATCTCAGGGTCCTGGGATCGAGTCCTACACTGGGCTCCCTGCTCAGTGGACAGTCTGCTTCTCCCTCTCTCATTCTCTCTCTCTGACCCTCCTCCTCATTTGTCTGCTTTCCTAAAAAAAAAAAAAAAAAAAGACATTCAGATGGAGATGCCAAGGGACATTTTGGGCTAAGAGGAGAGACTAGGGTTGGAGATATTAATTTTGGAGTAATCTGCATATATATGGTATTTAAAGTCATGAATCTGAATCAAATTATCTAGAAAGAGCAGTAGATAGGGAAGAAAGCCAAGGGTACTCCCAACATTTAGAGTTTAGGAAGATGGCTTGGAGGACTTATTAGTTATCTTCAAGTATTTTAAGGGCTCTGTGTTTAACATAAATATAGAAACATGAACTAGGACTATTGTGAGGATGTCACCAGGAGCACATTTATGCTCAGTAAAGGGAACCACTTTCTAACACAGCTAATGCCATATCTTATGAACATCAAATCACTGAAAATATTCACATTTTACCAAGTCACAGACTTCTTTAGAAAGACCTTTTGTATTGGGTAGGACGTATACTAGATGAACTCTAATGTCCCTTTCAAGATCTAAGACTCAATGTTCATCCTTAGATTTTTGTTACCTTGATGGTCTTCCTTATTCAGCTATCTTCATCAGCTGCTATTTGCCTGAAGATGAAATCTAAATGCATCTGATTAGCTTTTTAAAACTTCTATAACTTTGCCCTAACTTACAACTTAACCTTCATCTTGCTTTCTGGTTATGAATTTACTTCTCTAGTAAGGATGACTGCTTCCTTTTTTTAACCACGGGAAAAATGTTCATCTTCTCTTCCCACCTCTCCTTATCTCCTTGAAATCCAGTCCTCTTTTATTACCAGAGGAGTTGATAAAGTTAAATAGACCCTCAGAAAAAAAAAAGCTTTGACTTTTTTCTAGGGCACAAACTATTTGACTCTTCTGAACTACCATTGCAGTACTGTAACATGTTAACAATTATATTGAATATATGTAATATTAATATATGTTAACAATTATATATTGGATTTTACATTGTAATATATTATGTTACTGTTTCATAAGTGCATATCTCATTCTCTCAACAAGAGTTTTATCTGTTGTAGTCAATATAATTTCTTGAGCTTCTATTTTGTTCCATTATCTCAGTATCTCAAATCCTCATAAAAACCTCCTAAAGGTTTAAAAGCTGTCAGTACCCCACCCATGTTCCTTTGTCACTCAGCCTTCTAGTGCAAGGCCATGGAACTACCTGATGAGTAGGAGCTCTCTCTTGCCTGTGAGCCTGGGACATCTCAGAAGAAGAGGGGGTTAAAGAATCTCAGAGCAGCCTTCACTCTAGATGGAAGGGAGTTGGAGAATAAGTACTCCCAGTTTCTTGGGATCACCTTCCAAATAACTTACAATCCAATTCTAATATTGGGATTGGCCTCTGGAGGAATCCAACCTAATCCAACAGATATTGCTATCCACACTTAATAGATGCAAAAACTGAGACTCAGAGAAGTTAAGTAACTTGACTAGGATTATAGCAGCGGCAGAGAGATTTAAATCCAGTCTATCTGTCCCAGCATCCCAGTTTTGGGGCTGATACACTGTCTGCATTATTATACCATAACACTCTGTGAACACTCAACAAAGACTCTGTTGAATGACTGTAAGAACCATAAAGATTTCAAGTCATTTTAGTTTTGCTTTCCCTAACATAATTCATCTTAGTGTTAGATGCTGCATTTATCTATGTGGCTAATTGATGAAACATCTGCCTCTCTCCTAACTTGTAGGCTCCATGAAAGCAAAGACCAAGCCTATTTTGACTCACCACTGTTTCCCCAGCACTTAATATATATTTTAAGTGGAAGCAAGAAAGTAGTGGAAGCCACAAATAAGCAGGAATTATGAGATAGAGAGGCATGAAGAAAGGTGATTGATACGGGAGGTATACTCAGAATCAGTAGAAGCAGTGGCTATATTGAACAGAGAAACAGAATACAGCAGTGACCATGACTGAGCACTTGAGTCATGGGAAAGATGCTACCACTGAAGGTGATAATAACATGGTCCCCATTCTTCAGGCATTACCGCAAGCATTCCTGTTAGTTCCCTAGAGCTGCTGTTGGGTGCTGAACAATAAAGATATTACAGTTCCCTATGAGGCTAGACATTCTTTTTGTTGTTGTTAAGCTAGACATTTTATTGTGGGACAGTTTTTTCGTCCTACCATACTTCCCCAGGCATCCTTATAATAAATCACCATTACTTGAGGTGAATTAACTACACCTTTGGAACTTAAAAGCTTACAGATCTGTCAACTGAGAATAACAGTATTACCATACTTTTTCAGAGTTGTGAAAAGGACAATCCATGAGAAAGTACGTGAATGAATTTAAAATTTTCTACAGGGACGCCTGGGTGGCTCAGTTGGTTAAGCGGCTGCCTTCGGCTCAGGTCATGATCCCAGCGTCCTGGGATCGAGTCCCACATCAGGCTCCTTGCTTGGCGGGGGGCCTGCTTCTCCCTCTGCCTCTGCCTGCCTCTCTGTCTGCCTGTGCTCGCGCGCTCTCTCTCTCTCTAACAAATAAATAAATAAAATCTTTAAAAAAATTTTTTTTCTACAAATACAAGGCCTGAATTTTGAACCACTTTTAAAGTAAAACATGTTAGGGGCGCCTAGGTGGCTCAGTCAGTTAAGCCTCTGCTCAGGTCATAATCCCAGGGTTCTGCAATCTAGCCCCGCATCGGGCTCCCTGCTCAGCAGAAGTGTGCTTCTCCCTCTCCCTCTTCTTCTCCTTCTGCCTGCAGCTTCACTTGTTTGTGCTCTATCAAATAAATAAATAAAATCTTTAAAAAAAAAGTAAAACATACTATCAACTATCACATTATTTCTTCAAAAATGCTATTTTAATATTAATAATAGGTTTTTTTAGATTTTTCCATTGGTTATCAATAAACTATTTTATATCCAATGCATAATCACCTTTGCTTCCATTCTATAATCTAGATCAAAGTACATGTTTAAAAAAAGACAGGAAATAAATTTGGTATCAAGCAATAAATGGAGAATCTTAGGAAACCACTCCCTCTGGGAGTGCTCCAGGGATAATACACATTACTGGGAAATGATGAGTTCTTGTTCCAGCTATACCATGATTAACACTGAAGAAGCCTCTTAGCCAGTTGTACTAAATAAAGTTAGTAGGTCATAGAGTAGGATAAATTAAACATAAAATGGCTTAAGTGTAACAACTAACATTCCAGAATACCTTTATTTAACAGAAATAAGTTCTTCATCACAGAGGTTTTCAAACCCTGGGATAGTGGGTACTGGCCTTACCAACTCCAAACCCCTTTGACACTCACCTTTTCTGTGCATGTAATAGCCTTTCACTGCAAACACCAGTTAACTCTGTACTTGAGGGCTTTCTCTAGCCCTGGGAGACATTCAGCTTGCATAGAGGGCAGTGTAGAGGGGTTGGAGAGGAGATACTCTTACTAAAGTATCCCTCCATTGATGACAAATGGGAGTTGATGAACGAAGCCAGTTTCTTTGTCCCTCAGGTATGACAACTTTCAGGTGCCTTCTGTGTTGTCTCCCATGGCTCTCTAGGGGAATTTGAGCCCCAGTTGTTCACAGCTGTAACCTCATTAACACATCTGGTATTAGCTTCCTTCCCTTCCCTACTCTCTTCCTGAAATTTCCTGTGATCACCTCCCAATTAAATGATTTACCACTCAAGTCTTGTTCAGATCTGCTTCTGGAAAAGTCCAGACTAAGATACTTGTCAGCAAATCAATGCCGATTTTTAATAAATCTGTGGGAAAATGAAAAAGGACATAATATTTGATGCACTTTTCATGAAGCTAAATTTATATAATCAAAAGACTTACTGAAATTAATTCCTTCCCCCCCCTTTTTTTTCTCTATCCCTTCCCTCCTTTCTTTCTGCCTTGAAGTTTCCTTTCCTTTTATGAAATACAGTGGTAGGAAATAGTAGTTAGTAACAATAAAACCAAAAGTCAGCAACTTCATAACAATTTAATAGTCTCTCAATTTTGTTAAGCTTCACTGATCTGCAAAATTCAGAAATTTGGAAATCACTGCTATGTGTTTATATATGTGTTATATTTCATTGTTATCTTAACAATTAGATAAAGAATGAAGAGAAAATTAAAAAATAAAAAAGTGTTGGGGCGCCTGGGTGGTTCAGTGAGTTAAGCCTCTGCCTTCGGCTCAGGTCATGATCTCAGGGTCCTGGGATGGACCCCTGCATCGGGCTCTCTGCTCAGCGGGGAGCCTGCTTCCCCCTCTCTCTCTGCCTGCCTCTCTGCCTACTTATGATCTCTCTCTCTCTGTGTCAAATAAATAAATAAAATCTTTAAAAAAAAAAAGAAAATGTGTGCTCTTCAGGACTTCAAGATGAGGTCACCAAATGCAGTAGGAATATTAAGGGTTAGGAGTAAAAGCTTCTTTTCAAGATTTTTTGGGTCATTGAAACCTTTTGATATTATTTAGATGAACCTGGAAGCCCATTTGTATAGCTGAGTATGTACTAGGGCATGAAACATAATTTGGGATTCTTCAAACACAGCTGTAAGCTCTTTATCACTTCTTGCTTAGTTTTCCCCTCGGAAACAACTCATATATTTACTCTAAGCCCCTTAAGGTTCTCTAAAATTGCATTTTTTCCTTAAGAATTACTAAATTACTGCCTACCTTTTCATATATTGAGGTATCGAAACTGAAAAAATATGTTGGAATGTATTAAATTCATACTTAAGTTGCCAATAAAATCAGAATGAACCAAATTAATTTTTAAATTAAAAATTTTTAGATTTTTTTCATCCATAAGTCTTTGCCCAGCATTTTGATTATTTACTTTCATTAAGTACTATATTTAATTCAGTATCTGCATAAATTTTCTAAAGTCATAGATATCAAGGATTATTTTTCTCAAGGTAAATGCTATTTTGAATTTTCCTCTTTTTTTTGTATATTGTTCTGTTTTTCAGTACCTCCTTGTTTAATATTATCTGTGAATTTAATTAACAGACTGTTTACTTCCCTTTGTTAACTGATATTACATAACACCACATCTAACACCAATTCCTGCAGAATCTCTGTAATGCCTCTCTCCACATAGATATTTAATAGTTGTTGTATTTTTTTTTAAACTGTTCTTCAGTTTTTCACTCATGAAACTTTAGGGAGTTTGACTCCTGAAAGTTCAAGGAGTCATGAAATACAGGGCTTGGAAGAAGAGAAAAAGAAACATAGAAGTAGAAATTGAGAGAGAAAGTAGCAGGAGAAAAGAAACATGAGAATATAAATGAGAGAAGGCCAGGAGGTCAAGGTGAGTAGAAAAAGAAAAAAAGGCAACAGACAAAAAATGAGTATAAACATATAACCCTTAAAAAAAAAAAGTAAAAAAAAAATGTCACTGAAGAGAGAAGACTGACTTGAGATTCAGGAAGCACACAAGGAAGAGTAAAGTTCAAAGTCTAGATCTGTCCAGTAAAAGGAGTATATAAGATATTTGGAAGTACCTCATGAAAGATTAGTGGTAATCTCTTTGGATAAAAAGGATAGCACAAGTCTAAGATTGAATATATGGTAAAGATATTGGTATTAGGTTGATACATGGACAGACATAGTAGGTTTTTTTCTACTAGTTGAGCAACTGATGTCCAAAGATGTGAGCTGATCCAGAATTTGTTAAAAGAAGGAAGACCTGCTCAAAGCTGTTGGTATGGATGCCTAACACGGGGCTAGGCAGTAGGATAGACCACACATTGTGTTTGCAGTAGGTTTGTAGATACATATACCTAAAATGAACTAGAAAACAATATAACTCGGTACATAATTGGTGTTGGACTGCATTAAATATTGGCCTTTACTTGAAAAGAATTTTTAAGAGGGGAAAGAAGGCAATTCTGCAAGTTAGGCCGCGTACAGATGATGTGTGAGCCCTCAGAGATCAGTGATAAGAGCTGGTGATAAGCTGCCAGGCCAGGATCCTACCAAGGCTGATGGTGGTAATTGGGGTAGGGGTGTTGGAGGACTGGGATGCTAATGCAAAATTTTTTGGGAGTGGGTGGAATAGGTACTTTGAAGTTCTCATCTTACTTTGAGGGTCTAAGTTTAAAAGAAAAACTGTTCCAGGCAGGCAACTATAAGAAGTAGGAGTGCATTATTCTCTGAAATATTATGAAATTACTTCATTATGTATTTTCTCATTTTCCAGCCTCTTCTCTAGAATAGTACAGGGCTTAGCAACACAATACTTCTCTTATCCACCTGCCTAATGAATGGCATTGAGTTGGCCTTCTCATTTCTTCTTCTTTCTTTCAGAACCATTTTAGGTACTGTATACCTCCTTCTTGATTAGCATACTGTAGTATAGTGGTTCTTAAAATGTGTAAACTTAGAGGGACTATTAAAAAAGATTCTGGTGATTCTGATTCAGAGGGTCTGGGATGGGGCCAAGAATATGCACTTCTTACAAGTTCCTAGGATAACACTGGTCTAAGACCACTCATGTGACTAATCCATCTTTACTCTCTCAAATGGTACAAGTAAGGGTAAGCACAATGAAGGAGTCCTCAGGATTAATCAAGTTTGTCACTGATTTGGAAAATAGGTTTGTGGCAGCTTCTAAAGAAAAGGAAAATATCTTGTGTGCACCTCACCACCTCTTTTAGTGGTCTTTTCCTCCTCCCCACCCCGGGTCTCTATCAGAGCTCCTACTCATCCCCTATGTGCTTCACTGTTGGTTTGATCATCCTTAGCAGAAAAAACGTTGATCTCAAAGACCAATATTTAAAGGTATTCAATGTGGGATTCCTCCTGGGAGAATTAAAAAAAAAATGTATGAATGCAAAGGAAAAATTACCCATACTATAATTTCAAACAATGGGAATGATTTCTCCACCTATATGAATGGACACAATAGTTTATATATATTCTAGCATAAAAGACAAAACAAACCCATCTCTCTGGCTATATTTAGTGTGAGATTTCATTTTATTGGTCATTTTTGAAACTATGCACAATTTTATGTGGCACTTTGGAACCTTGACATTTGCCTTGTTCAAGGTTCTCTATGCTTCACATATGCATCCTGGAATATGACCCACCTTCTGCACACAAATCAGTGTTGCAACCGTCCTCTATCCACCTTAGTAGTACCCAATAGACTTGGCGATGACACTGTTAAGTGTGTGTGTCAGGGGGGAGAGAGAGACAGGACAGAGAGGAGAGATGATGTGAATGAAGAAAACAGAATGTTTATACTCTTAGAAAACCGACTTTACAACCACTATTTCTACCCAAATTCTTAGCCCTCCCCTTAATGCTCCCCTATTTCGTTTACTTCTCTTGAGTTTCAGAATGTTGTTTAAAATCTCATTTTTTTTTTTTTACAAGTACGGAATAGTCATATAGTGATTGCTAGTACGCAACGAAAATAAAATAATAGTACTGCCTTTAAATTCGGAGCAATCTTCCTACCCCTGGGCCATGGCCATCTGGGTTCTGCACACTGACTGAAGGTGCTTTTTCTATCAGTCAGGAAGCAGGAACTGGCTTCCCGGCATCTTCCTTTCCCCTTTTCTCCGTTTCTTCCTCTCCACCCCTCCGGGTCCCTCCCATCTCTCCTGTTTCAGTGCCCAGCGGCCGCGTGGTCGGGGACCCACTCCTCCCAAAGCCCGTCAAACAAAACCCACGGAGGCAGACGCGCGCCACCGCCCGCGCCACCGACAAGAGAAGCGGCGACGCCACCACCGGCTCTAACCCGACCGTAACAGTGAGCGCGGCCGCGCACAGCGCGCCCCCGCGGCTTCCTTCCCTCCCGACTCTTCCTTTTCCTCCCTCCAGGCCCAGCGTCCTCACCGCCCCCCCACCCCCGCGCTAGGAATGCGCCTGCGCAGAAGTTGCCCTCGCCCTCCTCCCCCGCCCTTCCTTTCCTGGGCTCCTCCTCTGGTGCCCCGCCTTCCTTTCTCTCTAGTCGGTTTCCATGAGCGCTCCAGGTTGGAGCAGTTCAGTTGATTTCCCCACTACCCCGCCCCCCTTCCTCTTTTCTCTCCACCCCTCCCATCTCCAGTCCGGTGGAGAATGAAGCGGCTGCAGTGGCCCCAGCCCCAGCAGCGGCACCGGCGGTGGCTGCGGTGGGGGTGGCCGGAACTAGGGTGGTGAAGAAGCGGTGGCGGCGGCGGCGGCGGTGGCTGAAGGAGCGGCAGCCGCCCCAGCCGCTTCCTCTGTGCTTCCCTTCCTCTTTAGTGCAGCCAGGAAGTTTTTTACTTCTGTGTATGTGTGTGTGTGTGCGCGTGAGTGTGGGTGTGTAAGGTGAAGGTTTGGGGAGGTGTTTGTGCAGGCGTTGCAGGCGTTTTTTGCCCACTTCGCTTCCCGTAACCCGGGCAGCTCCGGAGCCTGGGCTGTGGCCCGAGGAGGGGGCGCGGCGGCGGGCTCTCTCCTTTTGTTGTTGTTTCCTCCGCCTGGGGAGCTGAAGGGGGGACGCGCCTGGGTGCGGCGGCTCGGAGCCCGGGCCTGGTGGCCCCCGGGGCTCCCGGGCGAGTAGGGTAGAGTAGAGTAGAGCGGGCTTCAACATGATGGCGGCGGAGGCCGGCAGTGAGGAGGGCGGCCCGGTGACCGCGGGGGCAGCTGGAGGCGGCGCAGCCGCGGGCTCGAGTGCCTATCAGGCAGTCTGTAGGGTGAAGATACCCCCGGCCCTGCCAGTGGCAGCCGTTCCCTATTCTGGGCTGTCGGAGGCCGGAATGGCCGGGACTCTGGCTGGCGGAGCAGCTTTGGGGTCAGCGTTTCTAGGAGCCGGGTCCGTGGCAGGAGCAATGGGGGGAGCCGGACTGTCAGGGGGAGGTGCTGCTGCTGGCGTGGCTGGTGCTGCCGCTGCCGCCGGACCTGGAGGAGAGATGGTTCTCGCCAAGGGGACCACTTCGTTGCCTGCTGAGACCTTCGGGGCAGGCGGCGGATTCCCTCCTCTGCCGCCGCCTCCTCAGCTGCCCCCTTTGGGCGCGGGCCTGGGAACAGTGGACGAAGGTGACTCTCTGGATGGACCAGAATACGAGGAAGAAGAGGTGGCCATCCCGCTGACTGCTCCTCCAACTAACCAGTAAGTCAAGACAGCTGTTCAGGAATTGGGGCAGCTGGCTCCTAGAAAGTAGTGGGAAAACTTGCCTCTTTCTTTCAGTTGAGATTTGTTCAGAAAAGTTTTGAAGCTTCAGGTTCCGCGCGTGGGGGTTTAATTTAATCACTCATCCTCCCTATGGGCATACTCCCTGGCGTTTTAGTATATTTATTGTTACTCTGGGAAGATGTAAAGGTTTTGAGATTGGGAAGCATGTGAAAAATGTGTATCCATTGAGAACCGGATATAGTTCTGCCTCTTCCAAATTAAGGTTGCGTCCTGGGATTCAGCTGAGCTTGCAGCTACCAAGGCAGTCACAGTCTATTTTAACCTGTGTGTGTATTCCCTGTTGAAGTCAGGTTATTAGTAAGAAGCTTTGGAATATAAAGTGTTTGAATGAATATTGTATAGATATCATTTGAAACATGCACTCGTCAGAATGCTTTGCTTTTGTGTGACTGCAAATCCCAACCCATGCCTTTGCAAGCATAGCGATGCCGAAGTCTTCGGATCACTTATGAAGATGTGGGTCAGCAAGAAAGGAAAGGACTTCTGTGAATTACAGGTGTGATTAAGGGCCCGTCCTCTAGTAGTATCTGTAATTTATGCCATAGAATTCCCGTTGTATTAGTATCAGTGTTATCTTTTACGGTTGAGACTTTGTAAGTACAACACTGAAGTAAAATAAAATTAACACTAAACACTTGGTTGGTGGCCAGTTCAGTGTTCTATTTGACAATAAGTTTTGACAGCATATTGCAGAATATATAGGGCAAATGGTTTTTCATACGTGAGTACCTTCCCCTTATTTGTTTCCTTCATAAGTGAACATAGGTAATATATTTATAAAGATGGACCTTGATGAGAGGAAAATGTTGATGGGACGTGGTAATAGATGGCAAAACCGTTTTTATAGATCCCTCACATCAGTATTATTAGAATTATTTAGAATATTATATAGAAATTTGACAACCTTGGTGTGGTGTATCAGAGGAAAAAGTATTTGGTTCCTATGTTGACAGTCACTCGGAACAATTGGAAGTTTTTGTTTGTTTTGGATAAGCTATGGAAGATTTAGAGAGGACTTACAAAATGAATTAGAAAAAGATTCTGTAATGATCCATTTTTGACTTCAGGCTACATCTTTTAGTACTTTAGGTGGAAAAGTAAAATTAGCCTTATTTATGTCAGCCATGGTATAACAGTATTACATTCCTTTTATGTTGTTAACTTGGAGTTTAATTTTTTTGTCTGACTTTATTCCAACCTACCATATTATGTCTTAGTGTTATAGACTTCTGAAGATGTTCTGGGAGTGTTAAAAATTTGCATTTTACAGCACTGTTTACATACCTTCAAGCCTTTTTGAAAGAATCAGTCAGTTGAATGTTTAAGTGCTCACTACATACTCAGCACTACGGTTATAATAAAGCGCAGCTTTTCATACTGAAAGAAGATAGTCTTATGTCAGTGTTTGTAACTGAATTGTATTAGACATGTTTGGCATTTTGCGGTTCTAAATTTTTTTTAAAAAAAGTATTTCATAGAATAGTTTTAGGTTCACAGCAAAACTGGGCAGAAAATATAGTGTTCCCATTAAATTTCCAATAATAAACATGAATGAGTACTCAACGAGAAATTGTCTGTGGGAAGTCCATCGTGTGAGATTTCCATCATTATTAATATGTATTTGGGAATAAAAATAATACTTGTATGGCTGTATTTGAGAATTGTTCATGTTCTGAAAAATACCCTCCGTTTCTAGTATGTTTTTAAAATTTGCCACGAGAAGTACAAATTTCCCCCTATGTTTATCTTAGATATGAACCCAGAGTCACTGGAGGCAATATACAGTGTAGTGTTGAAGGGCAAATTCTGAAGTTAGATAAGATTTAGGCTGGAATCCTGACTCTGCCACTTACAGCTGTGTGATCTTGGAAAGGTCAGTTTCCCCATCTGTAAAATGGGATTAATAATGGTACCTCCGTCATAGGGTCGCTTAAGGTTTAACCCGGAAGTACTCAGCACGGTACCTGGCACGTAGTTAGCGTTCAGTATATGGTGTCCCAGTGTAACAGTAATATAATTTTATTGTCAATAAATTGCCTACTAATTATTTTGGTACAGGGACTTCCCCGCTAGTAGTTAAAGAAATGTTTTAACTCCAAAGGACTATCAGAAGTGATTAATTATACTAAAAATTATGACTTCATAAAGGCTTCCAGCAGGTTAAGTAGTGTAGAGATGAAGTTCAGATCTTTTCTGTAAATTCCTATTTCTAAAGGGCTTTAATGACTTGGTTAAATAATGTCAGATCTTTTGGGGTGCCTGGGTGGCTCGGTGGGTTAAGCCTCTGCCTTCAGCTCAGGTCATGATCTCAGGGGTCCTGAGATGGAGCCCCACATCCTGCTCTCTGCTCAGCAGGGAGCCTGCTTCCCCTGCCCCCCTGCCTCTCTGTCTACTTGTGATCTCCCTCTCTGTCAAATAAACAAAATCTTTAAAAAAAAATGTCAAATCTTTTGTAAAAGTATAGAAGAAATGTTCTTGGACTAACTGAATATTTACTAGTGAGTGGTTACCTTAGTTATTGGATAGCATATTAAGGAGGTTCAGGTCACAGGTCTGAGTCCACAGTGGTTCATTTCAGTAGAGTTCCCTTGTCATGGAGTTCAACCTTGTATCCAGCTAGTTAAGTGCTGTGGTCACAAGAGAGTCAAATGACAATATATAGATAGACGACAGCAAATACATTAATGCCATTAGTATCTTGTACCTTGTTTTTCTGTGTGCATGGGGAGTCATTGTCTCATGTTTATTACTGAGTGTTTTCATTAGTTTGGTTAAGGCCAGAAAAGTTTGTATAATTTTAACTATTTGAATATTTTCCTTTTCGTGAATTTTGAGGAAACAAATTTAAAAAGCAAAAAATTCTCCCCTATGTATTTTTATGTTGTAGAAGATTCGTATCTAAAACTAACAGATTTGATTTTCAAGAGAGAAAAAAGTTAAAGGAGTTTGTCACTGGTACACCTTCTAATTTTATGGACTTGCTTTTAGTGGTCCTGCTTTCTTTGCTTTAGAGGTGAGGCTAATAGTAAAGGAGCATGTTCACTTAGTCTACCTTCAGTTATATGTAGAGATTCTGAACTATGAGCCTGCAGTAGCAGGATGCGCTTGGACTGGATCCACTCCACAGATACGTGTATTGCGTTTTCTTGGTGTATTTGGAACATTTAGTAATCAAGCTCCACCATTTAAAAATAGGAAGACTTCACATTTAAGAAGTCTAACTTTCTAGCATCACTTGCAAAATCACAGGATTTGGCTCTACCTGGTTGCTGTTCCCGTTTGATTGTAGCTTGCTAGAGCTGAGTAGTGGTTGCCTGAGTTCTGAGCTTTGGTTTGCTGTAGCCTCCACTAGACTTGCTTTGCCTTTGATATTATTCACCTGGCAGGTGGCATAGATCTTACCTTGGACACAATATGCAGGCTTCTCAAGCCTGAAACTTGAAGGAAAAGGAAATAAGGAACATAAAAGATAACTTTCTTTTACTCAAAAAACATGTGACTATTTCTATAAAAATAAAATCGTTCTTAATTAAGCCAAATAATTATTAGAGGTGAATGTTGGGACATGTAGCGTTCATTAACTTTGTCACTAATTGCATTATAACTATGGGTGAGTCATTATTTCTTAGTAAAACTGGGAGGAGGTGAGAATTGCAAGGATTAGTTAAGTACAGAGTGGTTGCTGACCAGGACCCAGATTTTTTTTTTTTTTTTTTTTTTAAAGATTTTATTTATTTGTTAGAGAGAGAGTGAGCACAGGCAGACAGAGTGGCAGGCAGAGGCAGAGGGAGAAGCAGGCTCCCTGCCAAGCAAGGAGCCCGATGTGGGACTCGATCCCAGGACGCTGGGATCATGACCTGAGCCGAAGGCAGCTGCTTAACCAACTGAGCCACCCAGGCGTCCCAAGGACCCAGATTTTTTTTAAACCATATTTGTATGAATAGTAGAACAGTGTAGTAGGTGCTTAATTTAAGGGATGCAAAAATGAGTAAGATGTCCATTTTCTCAAGTCTCTCTTCCGGGACAGTTATAGATCTAATAGGAAGTTAAGTAAACCAGCTACTCTCACTCAGGCTAGATTAAGATAAATATCATGAGTGAAGTATGAACAAAAGGTCAAGGGCTTTAAAGGAATAAGAAAATTATGTAATTAGGATCAGTAAGTCTTTGAGGAAAAGTAGCAAGTATGTTATCCCTGTTACTTAATTTATTTTCTAAACAAGACCTTATTGGTCCCACACCCTTTGCCTAATGATTCTGTCATGTGAAAAAGAATTACAAGTTGGGGCGCCTGGGTGGCTCAGTGGGTTAAAGCCTCTGATCCCAGGGTCTTGGGGTCAAGCCCCCCATCCGGCTCTCTGCTCAGCAGGGTGTCGTCTGCTTCCTCCTCTCTATGCCTGCCTCTCTGCCTACCTGTGATCTCTGTCAAATAAATGAATAAAATCTTAAAAAAAAAAAAAAAAAGAAAAAGAATTACAAGTTAAAGGAGTATAAACTTTTGACCCTGAATGAAAAGTCTGTCCTACTGAACTCTTAATTTTATTTACCACTGGTCTGGAAGGAGGTTGAAGGAAGTGCCTGTAATTCCTGAGAATAAAGAGCACAGCCAAAGGGTAGAATTGGTTTGGATCATTGATTAGGCACTCTGGGGAAATCAGGCAAACATTATTGGTAGAGATAAAAAGAAAAAGGACAGGGGTACCTGGGTTGCTTAGTGGGTTCAGTGTTCCACTCTTAATCTCCGCTCAGGTCTTGATCACTGTCTGAGTTGGAACCCTGCATTGGGCTCCACGCTGTAGGGGTGGGTTGGGGATGGGTTGGGGATGGGTGGTGTGTGTATGTGTGTGTGTGTGTGTGTGTGTGTGTAAGGACAGCGTAAATTAGGACGAAGAAAGGGAACGGGAAAAGTAGGCCTATCTGGTCGCTTTACTCCTGTCTCTTTATTTATTTATAAAAAAAGATTTTATTTTTTTATTTGATAGAGAGAAACACATTGAGAAAGGGAACACAAGTAGGGGCAATGGGAGAGTGAGAAGCAGGCTCCCGCCCTGCAGGGAGCCCGATGTGGGGCTTGATCCCAGGACCCTGGGGTTCTGACCTGAGCTGAAGGCAGACACTTAAGGACTGAGCCTCCCAGGTGCCCCTACTCCTGTCTCTTTATTGGCCATTAAGAAAATGAGAGAATGTCTCTGAGAGCAGCTTTAATACCCAAAACATTACATTGGTGGGGGTGGGACTTATAATAATTATTAATAGTAACCGTTATTACTGCTGACATTTCTTGGTTGCTTACTACCAACCCAGAACTGTTCTAATTGGCTTGCACATGTTGTTTAGTTATAACAAAGTTTATTTGCTCTTAATTCTAAAAGTTAGGCAGGGCTTGATGGGGACTACTCCATGTGTCATGTCTTGGCCGTAACATCTAAGGTGGCTTCTTAATTCATAAATCTGATGCTGCAGCTGAGATGGCTAGAACAGCTGATGGATACCTGGGAATAATACTGCCTCTCTCCCTTCATCTGCCTCCATGTAGCCTCCCCCCCCTTAATTAGCTTGAGTTTCTCCACAGCATGGAAGCTGGATTTCATGAGGGAGCATTTCAAGAGGAGAAGCCTCATTGTGCCAACATTCATCAAGTGTCTGCATTCTTTGTGTTTGCTGATGTACCCATGGGCAGTGCTAATAATGTGACCCAGTTCAGATTTGATTTGGGTGGGGACTGTACAAGGGCATTGATACTGGAGGTGAGATATGTTAAGGGCACCTAAGTAACAACCTACCTCGTGTGTTATTCATTTATATGTAGTACCAGGTAATACTAGGATAGGAGTGGTGAGGGATGAGGTAGGGGAAAGGGCAAGTACTTACAAGTTCTTCTCTTAGGCTTAACATAGTAAATTGTTTTTTGTTAAATGATTCAAATATCCTCACAGTAGATTTGCTTCTGACCATTGTCTTAATTTTAAAGCACGTTTATGGAGTATGGATGCTGGTTATGGCTCATTGTTTGAATGTGCAGTAAGTATCTCATCTTGAAATCACCCGCAATGTATTTCAGTAGTGGGCTAAGTTAAAAAACAGTTGTCAGGGGACTCCTGGGTGGCTCAGTTTGTTAAGCAGCTGCCTTCGGCTCAGGTCATGATCCCAGCGTCCTGGGATTGAGTCCCGCATCGGGCTCCTTGCTCGGCAGGGAGCCTGCTTCTCCCTCTGCCTCTGCCTGCCACTCTGTCTGCCTGTGCTCCTGCGCTCGCGCTCTCTCTCTCTCTCTCTCTCTCTAACAAATAAATAAATAAAATTAAAAAAAAAAAAAAACCAAACAGTTGTCAGGTACAATTTATTGAAAACCTCTCCATATGCCTAATCATATCTCAGCAGGATTTGGGGTGTGATTTTAGGCATTTCAGTGATTAAGTGATTTTTGTAAGTAAAACAAACGTGGCGAAACAAAAATATAAAAGAGTATACAGTCTACTTGGAAGACGAAGCATTAATGATAAAGAGAAGATGGTAAAATTAGCCTTACAGGTGTGTTGTACAGATATATTTTTCACTTTGGAGGATAGTTGTGGAAGAGTTTAAAGAATAGAAGTATTTAAAAGAATAAATTGAAATTTCATACCGTAATCCTCTTTTACTGGAATATTATAAAAAGTTTGATTAGCGGGGTGCCTGGGTTGCTCAGTTGGTTGGACGTCTGCCTTCAGCTTGGGTCATGATCCCAGCGTCCTGGGATCAAGCCCCACATCGGGCTCCCTGCCCAGTGGGGAGTCTGCTTTTCCCTCTCATTTTCCCTCTGTGCTCTCTTTCTCTCTCAGATAAATAAATAAAACCTTAAAAAAAAAGTTTGATTAGCTTTTGTAGTATTGGTGTTTGATATTACAGTCATGAATAATATGCATAGATACATAGTATTTTAGTGATAGAGGAAACTCTAATTGCCCAGATGCAGAAGAGTGGTTTGATTAGGGTCACATAGCTAGGTAGTGGTAGAACTGGGACAGAATCCAGTTCCCATACTTTTCAGATATGTTTAGATTTGAGTAATATTTATAATTAATTTTGTCAGGGAGGGGATGATAGGCAGAGGTCCAGGATTGACTAGTCCTTTACCATATGCTGGGCACTTTACATAGATTATTTCTTTTAATCCTCACATTTTTATTGTTGGGAACACTAAGTGATAGAATTGGAATTCTAATGCATATACTATACTTTTTCCTTTGCCTTGCCCCCTTCCAGTAAGTATAATACACATACATATATGTGTGTAATCATATAAAACATACTTCAGGGCAGGCTGGTCACTGGGTATTATGGACTGAATTTTGTACCCCTAAAACTCATAGGTTGAAGCCCTAAGTCCCTATGTGGCTGTATGTGTATAGGGCCTCATTTAAGATTAAATGAGGTCATGAGGGTGGGTCCATAATCATTTTGGACCTTATAAGAAGAGAGAGAGACACGGGATTGCACATGCGCAGAGAAAAGGCCCTGTGAGTTCAAAGTGAGAAGGTGGCCATCTAAACTTAAGGAGAGTGGCCTTTCTAAAAGAACCTCTGCTCACGCTCTAATCTTGGACTCAGCTTCCAGAACTGTGAGAATATAAGTTTCTTTGGTTTAAGCTCTCCACTGTGTTTTTTTGTTATGTCAGTCTGAGCTGACCAATACACTGGATAACCCTGTCCAAAAATGGCTTTGGGTGGGGCACCTGGGTGGCTCAGTGGGTTAAAGCCTCTGCTTTCGGCTTGGGTCATGATCCCAGAGTCCTGGGATGGAGCCCCCCATAGGGCTCTCTGCTTGGGCGGGAGCCTGCTTCCCATCCCCCTCTCTCTGCCTGCTTCTCTGCCTACTTGTGATCTCTGTCTGTCAAATAAATAAATACAGTCTTTAAAAAAAATGGCTTTGGGTGATTTTGATGTTGATCAGATGCACATTTACTACTTGAGAAACAGGGTCCTCATGATTTTATTTCGTGTCTTTCGCTGTAGTAAAGAAAAATTTTCCTTACATTCTTCCTTCCTTTATGTGCTAGTGATTTATATCTCCTTTTTTTGGCCATATGTATGTTGAAAGATGGAAAAATTATTTAGGTGCCTGTCTGATTCTTATAGCAGGAAAAGATCCTACATATGACCATGGATGGTAGCCATGAACAGTCCCGTAGGGAGACATTACTCCAGCAAAATTTCTGTATTCACTGTATTCATTATTGTAATATTCAGTGTTACACATTTTTGTGTGTGTGTGTGTATTTTTTTTTTTTACTTTATTTAAGCTTTATTTAAACATATAATGTGTGTGTATTTTTATTATTTTGTCTGGGTGTCAGATAAACACCTCATCAGACTTTATCAAGCTAGATTATCAGTTTATTACAAGAGCTATAACTCCAGCCAAATGGAAGAGAAGCATTGGGCAAGGTATGTGGAAAAGGGTACAGAGCTTCCATGCTTTCTCTGGGGATACCACTCTTCTAGCCACACTCCCACCTCCATGTATTCACCAACTAGAAACTCTCTCTTTAGAAGTAACCTTTAAAAGATTACTTTTGAAATTCCTTTTCTCTTACATATCTGTCTGAAGCATAAGAGAAAGACCTAGAGATTCTTTTTAATTCTTTTAAGGCTTCTTTGTAGGTATAACCCATGAAACTGGGGGTTCACAGCTAAAACACTTGTATCACTTATTGCACCATATTCTCCTCATCCATGTCTATCTACCTAGCTAAATATTGATTTATTTCTGATTTTTAAATTACCTTTTATTTTGAGGTAACTGTAGATTAATATTTAGTTGTAAGAAATAATACAGAGTATGTGTCCTTCACCCATTTTTTCCCTCAGTGGCAACATCTGGTATGACAGCCAGGAAATTGACTTTGATTTAATTAAATCTTCAATTTCATTGGGTCTGCATAATATTGTGTGTCTCTGTGTGTTCAGCATGCATTTAGTTCTATGCAGTTTTATCACATGTGTAGATTTGTGTAATCATCACTATAGTAAAGATACAGAACAGTTTCATCACCACCGGATTTCTTGTGCTGCCCTTTTATAATCAAACTCCCCTCCTTTCACATCTCCCTTATCTCTAACTCCTGGCAACCACTAATCTGTTTTTCATTTTGCCTTTCAAAAATGTTATACAAAAACAAACCCCAGCCCCTTGCCCCTCCCCCGCACTGTACAGATGGAATCACATAGTATGTAACCTCTTGGGGTTTAGCCTTTGTTACTCAACATAATTCCTTCAAGATTCACCCGAGTCATTGCAGGTATCAGTACTTTGTTCCTTTTCATTTGCTAAGGAGTATTTAATGGTATGGATGTAGGACCGTTTAGCCATTCACCCAATGGAGAACATTTGGATTATTTCCAATTTTAACAATTAGGGGAAAAAAAGCTGCTCTGAACATTAGTGTTCATATTTTTGTGTGGATATAAATTTTCATTTTTGTCTGATAAATATCCAAGAGTGCAGTTGTGAGACTGTGTGGCAGTTGCATGTTCAGTTTTTTTTTTTTTTTAAGATTTTTATTTATTTATTTGTTAGAGAGAGAGAGAGAGAGTGAGTGAGCACAGGCAGACAGAGACAGAGGGAGAAGCAGGCTCCCTGCTGAGCAAGGAGCCCGATGCGGGACTCGATCCCAGGACGCTGGGATCATGACCTGAGCCGAAGGCAGCCGCTTAGCCAACTGAGCCACCCAGGCGTCCCGCATGTTCAGTTTTATAAGAAACTGCCTATCTGTTTTTTAGAGTGGCTGTATCCTTTTACATTCTTACCAGTAATGTATGAGCAGTCCAGATTCTCTGTATTCTCACAAGCATTTGATATTGTCATAAATTTTTATTTAAGCTGTTCCCATAAGGTGCCTAGTGATCTTATTGAGGTTTTAATTTTTATTTCCCTAATGGCCAGTGATGTTGAAGATCTTTTCATATGCTAATTTGCTATCTGTCTATCCTTTTTGGTAAAATGTTTGTTCATGTCTTTTACCCATTTTCCAATAGGATTATTTTATTGTTGAGTTTTGAGAATTCTAAATATTACTCCATTGTCTGCTACGTGCAAATACTTTCTCCCATTCTGTAGCTTTTCTTTTTTTCTTTTCCTTTTGACAAGGTCTTTGTGTGAGCAAAAGTTTTTAATTTTGTTGAGGCTTAATTTATTAATACTTACTTTTGGAGGCAAGTCTGAGAACTCTTTACCTAGCATAGGTCTCAAACATTTTCTACTATGATAGCTTTATAAAAGTTTTACACTTTAATGGTTTATAGTTAAGCCTGTGACTTATTTTGATTTTATTTTTATAAAAGATAAATTAAGTTTCATACTTTTGCCTATGGATAGATATCTAGTTGCTCCAGCATCATTTGTTGAAAAAGTAAATTTCTTTACTATTTTTTTTTTGTCTTAAGTTTTTATTTATTTATTTGACAAACAGAGATCACAGTTAGGCAGAGAGACAGCCAGAGAGAGAGGAAGGGAAGCGGGCTCCCCGCTGAGCGGAGACTCCTATGCTGGGCTAGATCCCAGGGCTCTGAGATCATGACCTGAGCCACCCAGGCACCCCTTTCTTTCCTCTTTTGAATTGCTTTTGTGCTTTCATAAAAAGTCAATTGGGCATATATGTATGGGTGTACTTCTGGGTTCTCTTGTGAGTTCTCTTGGTTTATATGTTTCCATCTGCTATGCTACTCGTGATTAGTCTATCTATGTAGTAAGTCCTAATATCAGGTAGAGTGGTTCCTCTCACTTTTCAAGATCGTTTGAGTTATTCAGAGGCTTATGTCTTTGCATATAAACTTTAGAACAAGCTTATCCATATCTACAAGTCCTGTTGTACACCTTGTTAAATTTATACTTGCTTTTTTTTGGTTTTCTGTGGAGGAATTTTGTGAATACTACGTTTTTTATTTCAGTTTCCATATGTTCATTATTAGTACATAGAAATGTGATTTGATTTTTGCATTGGTCCTGTATTTTTTGACCTTGCTAAAATTGCATTTTAGTTTTTAGAGGCTTTTTACAATATTCTTTCTAATCTCTATGCCTTTCATTTCTTGTCTTGTTGCATTGGCTAGAACTTCTAGTACTGTATTGACTCAGAGTGGTAAGAGCAGACATCCTTGCTTTGTTCCTTGCTTTAGGTGGGAAACATTTAGTATTTCAGCATTAAATATCATGTTAAGTGTACTTTTGGGGGGAGTGGGCAGTTGGGTAGCTACTCTAAGTCTAGGTAGATCACCTATCCTCCTAGTTTACTGAGAGTTTTTATTATGAATGGTTGATGGATTTTGCCAAATTCTTTTACTGAATCAATTTATATGATAAGATTTTTTTTCTTGTTGATACTGTAGATTACACTTTTTTTTTTAAATGTTGAACACTCCTTGCATATGTGGAGTAAATCCCATGTGGTTATGGTATGTAATGTTTTTCAAATATTGCTGAATTTGTTGATTTGTTGAGAATTTGTGTCTAAATTCATTAGAGATATGGTGTGTATCTTTCTTGTGATATCTTTGTTTCATTTCAGTATTTGGGTAATACTGGCCTCATAGAATGAGGCAGGTCACATTACCTCCTTTTCTACTCTTTGGAGGAGTTTGTGAAGTTTTGGTATTTAAATATTTGCTAGAATTCTATGGTGAAAACATTTCAGCCTGGGATTTTTTTCTTTCTTTTTTTTTTAAGAATTAAGATTATGAATTCATTTGTTTAATGGCTGTGGATTTATATTTATTTATTATTTATTTTGGTTGAATATTGGTAGCACAAATTTAGTCTCTGACTAAGTCTTTTAGTCCCTGACTAAAGATTTTTTTGGCTTTATGATGGTGTGAAAGTGATACACATTCAGTAAAAACCATACTTGGATTTTGAATTCTGATCTTTTCCTGGCCTAACAATATGTGGTAAGATTCTTACCATGCTGGGCTGCAGCAGCAAATCATAGCTTACAGTCAGCTATGCAATCCCAAGTGTAAATAGCCACAACCTATAACACTTAAAAGGATCCCTTACCCTTACAACCATTGTATTTTTCACTTTCAGTATTCAGTAAATTACATGAGATATTCAACACTTTTTTTTTTAAGTAAAATAGGCTTTGCATTAGGTGATTTTGCCCAATTATAGGCTAATGTAAGTGTTCTGAGGAGGCTTAATGTAGGCAAGGCTAAGCTCTGATGTTTGGTAGCTTAGGTACATTAAATGCATTTTTTAAAAAAGATTTTATTTATTTATTTGACAGAGAGATAGAGCACAAGTAGGCAGAGTGGTAGGGAGAGGGAGAAGCAGGCTCCCCACTGAGCAGGGAGCCTGATGCAGTACTCCATCCCAGGACCCTGAGATCGTGACCTGAGCGGAAGGCAGAGGCTTTAACCCACTGAGGCACCCAGGCGCCCCGGGTTTATTTTCTTAAGTAGAAATTTAAGATACTGATTTGGGACATTTTCTGTTTGCTAATGTAGCATTAAATCCTGTACTTTTTCCTCTTGGCACTTTTTTAGTTGTATCCCACATCTTTTGATGTTGTCTTTTCTGTGTTATCTTTGCATTTTTACTCAATTCTATGTTTCTTTTTTAACTTTATTTAGAGACTTGTTCTCTGATGCTTGCGTTGTTTAGAAGTGTGTTGTTTAATTTCAAGTGTTTTGAGACTTTCCAGTTGTCTTTCTCTTATTGATTTCTAGTTAGAGTCCATTATGGTCAGAGAATATACTCTTAGATTTGAATACTTTTAAATTTGTTTTATGGCCCGAATATGGTCTTTTTGGTGAGTGTTCTATGGATGAAAATAAAAGTGGGTATTTGGCTGTTTTTTGATGAAGTCAGTTAGATCCTTTTGGTTGATTGTATTCTTTAGAACTTTTAAATCTTTGCTGATTTTCTGTTTAGTATTTCTGTGAGTCTCTGAGCAGGTAAGTCTTGAAGTTCCCAATCATAACTGAGAATTTGTCTGTTATTCCATTTAGCTCTTTCAGTTCTTCATGTATTTGCTTTGTGTGTACCATTTAGGATTGTTAGGTATTCCTGTTGAATCCTTCCTTTATCATTATACAATGGTCCTCTTTTCTCTCTAGCAATTGTCTTTGCTCTAAAGTCTATCCAAAATTGATATAGCCACCCCTGCTTTTGTTTACATGCATCTTTTCTGGTAGTTTTTCACCTCTTATTTTAAGTGAGTTAATTATAAACAGCCTATAGTTGGGTCATTTTTTCCCTTAAGTCCACATTGCCAGTATTTGCCTTTGTTTGGCATATTTTAACTATTTACATTTATTTTACTTTATTTTATTTAAAGATTTTATTTATTTATTTGACAGAGAGGGGGAGATCCAAGTAAGCAGATAAGCAGGCAGAGAGAGAGGGGGAAGCAGGCTCCCTGCTGATCAGAGAGCCCGATGTGAGGCTTAATCCCAGGCTTGAGATCAGGACCTGAGCCAAAGGCAGAGGCTTAACCCACTGAGCCACCCAGGTGCCTCTGTTTACATTTATTTTAATTATTGATATGTTAGAGCTTTTTGAAGAAGTTTTTATTTTAATTCCAGTTAACATACAGTGTTATATTAGTTCCAGGTGTACAATAATACAGTGATTCAATAATTTCATATATCATGTGGTGCTCATCACTCCAGATGCACTCCTTAATCCCCCATCACCTATTTAATCCACCCTCCGCCCACCTCCTTGACCTCTGGTAACCCTTGGTGTTTGGTATTTGTCTTTCTCTGACTTACTTCACTTAACATAATACTCTCTAGCCCCATCCATGTTGTTGCAAGTGGCAAGATTTCATTCTTTTTATGGCTAAATAATATTCCATTGTATTTATATATGTATATATGTATTTATATACATTCATTCCTGAGTCAGTGGACACTTGGGCTGCTTCCATATCTTGGCTATTGTAAATATTGCTGCCATAAACACATGGGTGCATGTATCCCATTGAATTAGTATTTTTGTATTCTTTGGGTTAATAGCCAGTAGTGCAGTTGCTGGATCATAGGATAGTTTTTTTTTAACCCTTTGAGGAACCTCTATACTGTTTTCCACAGTGGCTGCACCTGTTTGCATTCCCATCAGCAGTGCAGGAGTGTTCCTTTTTTCCACATCCTCACCAACACCAGTTGTTTCTCGTGTTGCTGCTTTTAGCCATTCTGACAGGAGTGAGGTGATAATCTCCTTGTAGTTTTGATTTGCATTTCCCTGATGGTGATTAGGAACATATTTCCATGTGTCTTTTGGCCATGTGGTTGTCTTTTTTGGAGAAATCTCTGTTCATCATGTCTTCTGCCCATTTTTAATTGGATTATTTGTCTTTTGGGTGTTAAGTTTTATAAGTTCTGTATGTATTTTGAATACTAACCTCTTTATTGGATATGTCATTTGCTCTTAGGGCTTCTGCCATTTTGTTTTCATTTTCTATTTTTTCTCTACTCATTTCTGTTTCTCTTCTCTCTTCTTTTTTTAAAAAAGATTTTATTTATTTTTGAGAAAGAGAGCTTGCATGTGCTGGGGGGAGGGGAAGAGGGAGAGGGAGAAGCAGACTCCTGGGTGAGTAGGATCCTGGTGCTGGGCTCAATCCCAAGACCCCAGGATCATGACCTGAGCTGGAGGCAGATGCTTAACCAACTGAGCCACCCAGATGTCCCTTCTCTTTTCTTCCTGTGTTGGTTGAGCATTTGTTGGTATTTCATCCTGACTTATTTATAATATTTTTCAAATATATCACTTTGTGGTGTTTTCTTATTGGCTTCATTGGATATTAAAATATACATATGTAACTTTCTGTAGTCTATTGGTAAACAGTTTATCGGTTTGGGTGAAGTGTGGAGCCTACCCTTCCATTTAGACCCCTTTATTTTCCTACTTTATAAATATCATTGTTTTGAATATTTCTTCTTTATACATATCAGATGGTGTTAATATTTTTTCCTATTGTGCTAAAATACACATGATATAAAATTTACCATTTTAACTAATTTTTTTTTTAAGATTTTATTTACTTGTTTGATAGAGGGAGACAAAGTGTGAGAGGGAACACAAGCAGGGGGAGTGGGAGAGGGAGCATGATGCAGGGCTTGATCCCAGGATCCTGGGATCATGACCTGAGTGGAAGGCAGACGCTTAACAACTGAGCCACTCAGGAGCCCCCATTTTAACCATTTTTAAGTGTATAGTTCTGTGACATAAATTACATTCACATTGTTGTGCAGCTGTTACCACCATCCATCCCCAGAACTTTTCCATCTTGCCCAACTGAAACTCTATATGCATTAAACATTAACTCCCCATATCCCTTTCCCCCAGTTTCTGGCATCCACTATTCTACTTTCTGTTTTTATGAATTGGATTGCTGTAGGTACCTCATGTAAGTGGAATCATAAAATACATGAATGATTTATTTCACTTAGCATAATGTCTACAAGGTTTGTGTTGTAGCATTTATTGAAATTTTACTTTTAAGGCTGAATACTCTTCTAGTCTGTCCCCACATTTTGATTATGCATTTACCTACTGATGGACCCTTGGTTTGCTTCCACCTTTTGGCTCTTGGGAGTGATGCTCCTCAAACAGGTGCACAAATGTTTCTTCAAGTCCCTGCTTTCATTTTAAGTATATGCCTAGAAATGGAATTTCTGGATCATATGATAGTTCTGTATTTAAGTGTTTGAGGAATTGTCATACCATCCATGATAGCGCCTCTACCATTTTACAGTCCCACCGGCAATGCACAAGAATTCTAGTTGCTCTACTTTTTCACATTACTTGTGATTTTCTGTTCTTTCTCCTCCTCCTCTTCTTCTTCATAATAGCTCCCCATATGAACTATCTCATTGTGATTTTGACTTGCATTTCCCTCATGAATGAGATCTTTTCATATGATTATTGGCCATTTGTGTATCTTACTTGGAGAAATGTCTTTGGAAGTCTTTTGTCCATTTTTAAGTCGGTTTGTGTTCCTCTTGAATTACAGGAGTTCTTTATATATTCCTGTATCAATTCTTTTTCAGTTAAGTGGTTTGCAGATACTTTCTTACATTCTGTGCATTGCCTTTGCACTCTCTAGATAGCGTTTTTCGATGTTTTTCGATTTTAAAACTTTGGTGAACTCTAACTTTTTTTGGTTGCCTGTATAATTTTTATTTCATCCATCAACAATGATTTTAAAACTTCATGCAAAGAAGGGTAGTCTATTGAGTCTATAGTTTTTACCCATATTCTTGCTTTTTCCACTGTTCTTCTTTCTTTCCTAATGTTGTAGCATTCTTTCGTTTATCATCTGAAAGAACTTCTTAGCTCTTGAAAGATACATTTGCCAATGACAGATTTTTAGGTTCCTTTGCCTGTTTATGTCTTTATTTCCCTTTTGTTCCTGAAAGATAGTTTTGTCAGATATAGAATTCATGGTTGACAGTACTTTTCTTTGAGCTCTTAAAAGATTTTTGTTACTTTTATCTTTTTGCCTTTGTGGTTTCATATGAGAAATCTGTCATTCGAATTCATGTTCCCTTATAGGTAATGCATCTTTTCTTAATGGTTGGTTTTAAGATTTTTTCTTTGTTTTCAGATATGAAATGATGTGGCAAGGTATAATTTTTGTGGGTTTACCTGTTTGAAGTTCTTACTTGACTCTATAGGTTTTTGTCTTTCTCCAAGTTTGGAAGTTTTCAGCTATTATTTTTATAAATGCTCTTTCAATTTCACCCTCTTCTTCTTTATAGGACTCCAGTGATACTGGGTTGAATCTTTTATTATCGCCCCATAGATCTTTCAGTCTTTGTTAGTTTCTTTTAGTCCTGTTTCTCTTTTGTTCAGGTTTGGTAAATTCTATCGATCTGTCCTCAAATTGACTAATTTGTGCCCTTTGTAATTTTTACTATTTAGCCCATCCATTAAGTTTTTCTTCTTATTATAGTTTTCAGTTCTGTAATTTCGAATTGGTTGCTTTTTTAAAAAAAGCTTTTATCCATTTGAGAGAGAGAGAGAGAGAGAGAGAGCGAGCATGAGAAGGGGGAGAGTCAGAGGGAGAAGCAGACACCCTGCCAAGCAGGGAGCCGGATGCGGGACTCAATCCTGGGACTCCAGTATCATGACCTAAGCTGAAGGCAGTCACTTAACTAACTGAGCCACCCAGGTGCCCTAATTGCTTTTTTATAACTTCTGTTTCTTGGCTTGGATTTCCTGTATTATTTGTCTTTTTCACAAGAATTTGTAATTGATGAAGAATTTTTATGATGGCTGCTTTTACATCTTTGTTAGACAATTGCAATATGTAATTCATTTCAGTGTTGGCATTATTGTCTTTTTACATTCAAGTCATTTTTTTGGTTCTTGGTATGATGGATGATTTTTTTATTGTATGTTGGACTTTGTCTATTGCATAATTTAAAAAAATCACTTTTAAGATTGATGAGTATATTTTTATTATAGAAAATTTGGAGACTTGGAAAATACAAAGAAAAAAAGCATTCTTTTATTACCAAAGGTAGCTTCTGTTAATTTATTTGCAGATTATATATATATATTATTTTTGAAAGGAACAATATATATATTCCTACCCTCTCCAACCCCTATAAGTATAACTAACAGTTTTATATATGAGGAAATTGAAGTAAGAAGAGTTTTAGGTAACTTTCTCAGTTCACAAAGCTACCAAATAATTCAAACCAAATTTTTGACCCCTAGGTTTGCACTTTAAACCAGTATGGAGTACTCTCTCTCTCTCTTTTTTTAAACCATGTAAGATAAATTTTTCAGTGAAGAATGAAATTCTTTACGGAGGAATCATCAGTAGATAAGTAATATTCTTAAAATATTTTGAATAATGTTTTAGTTCATCATATATGTTTATAGATATTTGAGTTTGTTTAGATACATACGTATATATTTTGGTAGTAGAGAAAGGAGCTTTGACATCTCTATTTATGCATTCACATGGATATTTAAATAAATGAATGTCTCCTTACATTTGAATGGAAAGTAAAAATAGGACTTTTTTCTTCTTTATAGGTTTTTAACTCCTTTCAGGAGCAATAATGTTTTTTTTTTTTTAATGTGTGTTTTTTGTTTGTTTGTTTTTAAAGCAAATCCTTATTAATTTCCTTTTTTATTGAGTAACAGCTTTGTAAATATTCTTCCCCATATTATTTCACTTAAGGGATTATAGGGTCACTCATTATATACATATAGTGAGTGAGCTTGTTTGCTTACATATAGTGAGTGAGCATGTCAGTTGAGTTTCAGCATGTCTGCTTCAGCATGGATTTAGAGGAAATTCCCAATGACTGGGTTACAAAGTGACTATATGAAGGTTTAGGAACATTTTACTGCCTTTTAGCTGGCTAAAGAAACTAATTCAGATATCCAGAGTGGAATTGCTACTGTACTTATTTACTTATGGGACATAATAATGCTTATGATTGTTAATAAGAGAAATAAGACTTAAGTTAGTTTTCACTACTGTGACCCTTGAACATTGTGGAAATTAGGGGCACCAATGACCCTCTGCAAGGTCAAATCTGTGTATAACTTTGGACTCCCCTAAAACTTAATTACTGAGAACCTGCTTTTGACTGGAGCCTGATAATGTTAACAGTACATTAACACGTATTTTGTATGTTATATGTATTTTGTACTGTGTTCTGCAAGTAAAGTAAGCTGGAGAAAAAATGTTATTAAGAAAATCGTAAGGAAGAGAAAATACACTTACGGTACTGTTTATATTTATTGAAAAGAATTTGTGTATAAATTGACCTGTGTAGTTCAAGCCTGTATTGCTCAAGGGTTGACTGTAGTTTTGGAATTCTGTAAGAATTGTCTTAATTTGTCATTGCTGGCAATTAAAGACAAGTTAACTGTGTGATTTGATGTTTGCTTTTAATCATTACATAAATTTCTCATGAAATTCAGAAGAAAGGAGCATAAATCTCAGACTGACGAGACTGCATCCTTTAGTTAATACTAAAATTCCTGAGTACCATCCTCAGAATATTTTCATCATAAAACCATTTTGGATACAATTTTAGAAGTGAATAGAAAATAATACTTTTATTCTGACTTCATTTTAGGGACCTGTTCTATGTGATGTGATAAAATAGGATATCACATTATAGTGTCTGAAATCATACAAAGTCTTACAGTGCTGTGGAATCATTAATACCTCATAAGGAAGTAGTATTAATATTTATGGAAATGGTATTGTTTGTCTAGTAACAGGGCCTGCAAGTGCAATGAAGAAAAGTTGAAATAAAATAGCTTGCAGACTTGTCATGCTATGGTTTAAATGCCACAGTGAGGAGTTTGTGCACTGTAGTGTAGAATCCAGATGGAAATCCTTTACTTCTCAAATGCTTCTCAAATAGTTTTTATTTTTTTTAAGATTTGAGTCATGGGGGCTTTCTTTTTCTCCTTCTCCCACTCCAATCTATAAACATTTACTAAGATTGTTTCCTACCTCCCAAACTACTTCCAAAACTAACATTTGTTTTCTTTTTCTTTCTTTTTTAAAACCTCTGTGGCTTCAGACCCTCATTTTCTCTTTCCTCCTTTTGGAGTAGTTTGTTAATTTTCTCCCTGTCCCTGATTTCTTTTTCTGCCAATTTATCATTCTCCTTATCACAGACTTCCAAAAATTTTATTTCATCCATGTAAAAATTAAGAAATTCATTATGCCTTGTGATACAGAATTTATCTGTGTGTGTGTGAAACTGCAAAACAATGAAACCAACATGCATGAAATATACCCTTTTTAATTACTACTTAAGATGTGTTCTGTTTTCTTTTTAACACTGTTTTATCCTCCTTAAACATAATGGCAGAGAGTAAATTTAATTCAAGACTCCCATTAGCTTGAAAAGCTGCTTTGTATTAACTGCCAGCATGATTTTGTAAAGACACATTTTACCATATTCTTTCTTGAAACCTTTCCTTCCGTGAGTCTCCATCATCCGGAGAGTAGTGGCTTTCAAATCTCATTTTGACTGTGAGTCACCAAAAAGAAATAGATTTTACATCTATGACCCAGTACACACATGTAAACAGATATTTGTAACAGAAACAAAAGTTTAATGAAAAAATTTATCCTTACTGCCTGTGATGTACTCTATGTGCTCTTCTGTTCTCATCTTCTTCAGTTAATTAAAAAAAAATGCTGATTATGACCTACTAAATTGATTTCTTGACTTAGTGGCTTGAGACCTTCAGGTTGAGACAAAAAAAAAAAAATCAGAGCTTACTTTAGTATGACATACAACATCATCTTACCTGTTCTCCATTATTATATATTTCATCAATAGTATACTATATAAAAGGAATATACAAGTTTATTCCTTAAGCTTGATGTGGTATTTTGTTTCTCCAATTTACTGTTTCTTCTGTCTGGGGTGTTGTATCTGTCTTGAGTGTGTGACAAACTGTCATTCATTTTTCTAAATAGAGACGTTACCTAAAGTAGTGTATCATGATATTACCCAAAGTAGTGTATCATGATATTACCCAAAGTAGTGTATCATGATAAAAATGAAGGTTTTTTTCCTTTAAAACAGTGATAGCTATCATTTCATTAAACAGACTTGGGAAGAAATGTTTTGTTTTTGTTTTTGTTTTCCAGAGAATTAAACCACAGTATCTTAAAATAATACGGGATGAATAAAAGATGTTTCTGGTTACAAAGATTTAGCTGCAATGCGGTTGGTGCTGTTGCTATCTTTAAATAATGGAGACTTTAGCAAATGACATACTGATAATGGGTTTACAGAAAATGGAGCCATATTAAGGGTAAGCTTGTCGGTGATCATCTATGTTCAGAAGTGGACTTTTTTTAAGCCCAAGGATGAAACTATTTATTTCTGGTGCAGTTATTTTTTTATTATGTAAATACTTACATTAAATATATGAATTATCTGTATTCTGAAATTAAGAGGTCCATGCTACCACTAAGCCAGCCAGCACATCCCTTGAATTAACTTTTTGTCCAGATTTTATGCTCAATGAGCAATCTCTTCTATAAGTTTTTATGTTGAAAAATTTCATATCTGCAAAAAGTTGTAAGAATAGTGTACCAAGTAACCATAGGTTATTTACCTTTACATTTTGCCACATTTCATTTATTCGTTTGATTTTATACATATATATTTCCACTCAACTATTTGTGAGTTACTTGCAGAGATCACTCTCAAATACTTCATCATGTTTTCTAAGAATAACGACAGTAGTGTACATAGCCAAATATAATGAATTTAGCACTAATATTTAGCACTCTGGATATTTAAAGATTTTTTTTATTTATTTACTTGACAGAGATCACAAGTAGGCAGAGAGGCAGAGAGAGAGAGGAGGAAGCAGGCTGTCCGCAGAGCAGAGAGCCCGACGTGGGGCTCGATCCCAGGACCCTGGGACCACGACCCGAGCCGAAGGCAGTGGCCTTAACCCACTGAGCCACCCAGGCGCCCCTAGCACTCTGGATATTTAGATATCCACAGTGTTCTTATTTCCTTTATATCTGCTTATTTTATTTTGACGAATTGTATTTTTTATGTCTCTGTAGTGTCCTTTAATCTAAAACTGTTCACCTACCAGTTTGGTTTTTTTTAAATTTTTATTTATAACATTGACATTTTTGAAGAGTCCAGGACAGTTGCTTCACAGAATGTGTCTCAGTTTGTATTTGTTGCCTCATAATTAGATTCAGGTTACCCAGTCTTAGGAGAAATACTCCATAGGTCATGAGTTCTTCATACATCATATCCAGGGGCACATTATGTCAGTTGTCCTACTGATGTATAAAAGTTTGAACTTGGTTAAGATGGATCCCACCAGATTTTGCCATTAAAAAAAGGTTATTGGGGTGCCTGGGTTGCTCAGTTGGTTAAGCGTCTGCCTTTGGCTCAGGTCATGATCCCAGAGTCCTGGGATACAGCCCTATGTCAGACTCCCTCTCGCTCTGCCTCCTGCTTCCCTTGCTTGTGTACTCTCTCTCTCTGTCAAATAAATAAAATCTTTTTTTAAAGGTAATTAATAAGTAATGGATACTCGTTGGTTTTAGTATTTGTTGATGATTTTTACCTGAATCAAATCAATCACTTTACTTACTCTGTGGCAATGGTATTATAAAATGGTGAGTTTTTTCTTATTTATATTACTTTGAAATTTCTTAGTTGGCAGTCTTCATTACACAACCTTGTGATAACAGTTTGGCTTCCCACTTAATGGGCTTTCTGCAGACGAGTACGCTGGGAAGACATACATGTAGATATTTTTGTTATTAATAGAAAAATTGTTGTGGTTCCTGTATTAGTCATCTCTGAATTCTGTTAGAATGGATCCGCAACCTGAGTCTAGTCAACTCTTGAAACTTAACTAACTTGAATTTTGACTTGGAGACCTTAGAGAAGTCACCTCGCCTATTGTGATCTCTTGGGAGCCAGCAAGTTAATTCTTCCTAGCACCCTTTTATTTCATGTTTTTTACAATGACCATTTCAATGTAGCAAGAGCCAGAGATATGCATATCAGATAGGACATTGGATTTTATTGGTTAAAGGTGATGAATATTTAATAGAAGTGCCGTTTGAGTAAAATGGTGAATGATTATGGATAAGCTTAAAGGAGTTATTCTAACTCATTTTTTTTTTTAACTAATCAATTTGTTTCAGAGAAGTTTAAAGTTTAAGGCAACACTGAACAGAAAGTAAAGATAATTTTCATATCCTTGTCTCCACAAACGTACACTACCAACATCCTGCATCAGAGTGGTTACATTTGTTACAACCAACGAACCTAAATTGACATGTCATTATCATCCAAAGTTTGTGGTTTACATTAGAGATCACTCTTGGTGCTGTGCACTTGAAGGGTTTTAGCAAATGTAAAATGACATGTATCTACCCCTGTAGTATCACACAGAATAGTTCTACTGCCCTAAAATTCCTCTGTGCTCTGCATTTTCATCCTTTCCTCCCCACCCCACCCCATGCCCCAAATCCTGACAGTCTTTTTACTGTCTCCATACTTTTGCCTTTTCCAGAATGTCATAGAGTTGGAATCATACAGTATGTAGTCTTTCAGTTTGGCTTCTTACACTTAGTAATAGGTAGTTAAGGTTCTGCTATGTCTTCTCATTGTTTGATAGCTCATATATCTCTAATTCTGAATATTATTCCATTGTCTGGAGTTGTCTCATTTTATTTATCCATTCACATACTAAAGGGCATCTTTGTTACGCCCAGAACTTAGAATGAATAAAGCTACTGTAAACATCTGTTGCAGAATTTTATGGGGTCATAGTTATCAGTTCATTTGGGAAAATATCAAGGAGTACAATTGGCTAGATTAAATGGTAAGAGTGTATTTAGTTATAAAGAAACTTCCAAAGTGTCTTCCAAAGGTGCTGTACCATTTTGCTTTGCCATCAGCAATGAGTGGAGGTCTGTGCTGTTCTGTGTCCTCTCCAGTGTTTGGTGTCAGCATTTTGGATTTTGGCCATTCTAATAGGTGTCAGTCCTTTGGTTACGTTTGTCTTTTGCAAATACTTTCTCAGTTTTTGTCTAGTATTCTCATTTTCTTGACATTGTCTTTCACAGAGCAGAAATTCCAAATTTTAATGACATCTAGTTTAGGTATTATTTCATTTCTGAATTATGTCTTTGGTGTTGTAGCTAAACAGTCATACTATACCCAAGGTCAATCTAGGTTTTTTCCCTACATTATCTTCTAGAAGTTCTATAGTTTTGCCTTTCACATTTGCATCTGAGATCTAATTTGAATAATTTTTGTTAAAGATTTGAGGTCTATTTGTAGGATTTTGTTTTCTTTGTTTTTATTTGGATATCCAATTGTTCCAAGGACTATTTGTTGTTTGTTGAAAAGACTGTCTTTGCTCTGTATATTGCCTTTCCTCCTTTGTTTAAGACCTGTTCACTGTATTTATATGGTTCTGTTACTGGGCTCTCTATCCTGTTCAGTTGATTTGTTCATCTGTTTTTTCCCCATTAGCACTCTGTCTTTATTACTGTGGCTTTACCATGAATCAGTCAAGTAGTATTAGTCTTCCAACCTTCTTCTTCTTTAATATTGAGTTGGCTCTTCTGGGTCTTTGGCCTCTCCACGTAAACTTTAGAATTAACTCCTTAGTTTTTACAAAATAATTTGCTGGAGTTGTGATTTCAACTGCCTAGATTGTAGATCAAATTGGGAAGATATGACATCTTGACAATATTGAGTCTTCCTGTCCATGGACATGGAGATAGTCTCTCCATATATTTAGCTCTTTGATTTTGTTGATCAGGGTTTTGTATATGTTTTCCTCATATATATCTTGTACATATTTTGTTTGCCTTATAACTGGGTCTTTCATTTCTTTGGGTGATAAAATAAATGGTGATGTGTTTTAATATTCAAATTCCAAGTGTTCATAGCCGGTAATAGGAAAGCTGTTGGCTTTTGTGTATTAACCTTGTATCTTGCAATGTTGCTATATAATCTCTTATTACAGGAGTTTGGTTTTTTCCCGATTCTTTTTGATTTTCTCTACAGAAAATCATGTCATCTCTGAACACTGACAGTTTTATTTCTTCTTTCTTAATTCTGTACCTTTTATTTCCTCTCGTCTAATGTGTTAGTTAAGATTTTACAGTGTGGTGAAAGGGCATGATGAGAGAAGATATCCTTGCCTTATTCCTAGTCTGAGTGAGAAAAGTTGAAGTTTCTCACCATTTGTGGTATCACTTGTAGGCTTTAGAAAATTGTTTGAAGTTTTAAGATATTTATCTGTCAAGTTAAGGAAGATCCCCGCTGTTTTTAGATTTTTGAGAGGTTTTTATCTTAACATTAAAGTGTGTTGGATTTTGTCAGATTTCTTTTGGCATCTGTATGGATCATGTGATTTTCCTCTTTGACTTGTTGATGTGATAAATTACATTAATTGATTTTCAAACGTTGAACTACATGTGCATATCTGGGATAAATATTACTTAGTGATGATGTATATATATTTCTGTACATTGTTGGATTTGATTTGCTAATATGTTAATGAGGATTTTTGTGTCTGTGTTCATGAGTTCCTGGTTTTCAGTTTTCTTGTAATTCTTTGTCTGGTTTTGGTCTCATAGAATCGGTTAGGAATTATTCCCTCTACTTTTGCTTTTTGGAAGATTGTGGAGAATTGGTATAATTTCTTCATTGAAAATTTGGTAGAATTCACCAGTGAACCCATCTGGGCCTAGTGCTTTTTGTTATGGAAGGTTATTAATTATTGATTTCTTTAAAAAGTGCATTCTCTTCAGAACATCTATTTCTTCTTGTATAAGTTTGGGCCAGTTGTGTTTTTCAAGTAATTGGTTTTTGTTTCATCTAGGTTTTTAATTGGTGGGCATAGATTTGTTCATAGTGTTACTCTGTAATCCTTTTAATGTCTATAGGATCTGTTTTGGTATCCCCTTTTTATTTTATGATATTGGTAATTTGTGTCATCTTTCTTTTTTATCTTAGCCCATGGAGAAGCTTATCAAGTTTTTGATGTTTTCAAATAATTAGCTTTTGGTTTCATTGATTTTTCCCTATTGATTTATTGTTTTCAATTTCAAAATACTTAGTTTGGTCTAATTTTTATTGCTTTTCTTGTGCTTGCTTTGGGTTTAACTTGCTCTTCTTTTTCTAGTTTCTGAAGGTTGATCCTTAGGGTATTGATTTTAGATCTTTCCTAATTTGTGCATTCAGTGCCATAAATTTCTCTTTAAGGATGATTTTGCTGCATCCCATAGATTTGTAATTTATATTTTCATTTTTATTTAGTTAAAAATATTTTAAAATTTCTCTTGAGATTTCTTCTTTGATACATATATTGTTTAGAAATGTATTGTTAATCTCCAAGCATTTTGAAATTTTCAAACTACATTTCTATTACCAATCTCTATTTTTATTCTATGGTTGTCTGAGACCAGACATTAGTCTCTATTTTAAATTTGTTACCTTTTTTTTTTATGGCCCATAATGTGGTTTATCTTAATAAATGTACTATGTGAGCTTGAATAGAATGTTAACTGCTGTTGTTGGATGAAATAGTCCATAGATGTCAATTATTTCCAGTTGATTGATGGTGCTGAATTTAACTATGTCCTTTCTTTTTTCTTTTTAAGATTTTACTTTTATTATTTATTTGAGAAAGAGAGACAAAGCACAAGCCCAGGTGGGGTGGCAGAGGGAGGGGAAGGGAGAATCTCAGGCAGACTCCCATGCTGAGTGTGGAGCCCGATGGAGACCAACATGGGGCTTGATCTCATGAACCTAAAATCATGACCTGAGCTGAAACCTAGAGTTGGATGCTTCACCAGCTGTGCCATGGAGACACCCCTATTTCCTTTCTGCTTTTCTGCCTCCTGCATCTGCTCATTTCTAATGGAGGATTGTTGTAGTTTCTAACTATAATTGTGAGTTCATTTATTTCACTTTGCAGTTCTATCAGTTTTTGCTTCACATATTTCGATACTCTCTTGTTAGGCACATACACACTAAGGATTGTACTGTCTTGGAGTACTCACTCATGTATCATCATGTAATGTTCTCTTTAACCCTGATAACTGCTTTGAAGCTGTTCTCTTGGAAATTACTATAGTTACTTCAGCATCTTAGAGCATATTTTATTTTATTTTATTTTTTAAAGATTTTACTTATTTGAGAGCAAGAGAGAGAGGGAACACAAGCAGGGCATGGGAAGGGCAGAGAGAGGGGAGAAGGAGACTCCCTGCTGAGCAGAGAGCCTGATTCAGGGCTTGATCCTGGGACCCAGAGATCATGACCTGAACTGAAGGCAGACATATCTCTTTCTACATCTCTTTACTCTTTTTTGTTGTTGTTAGAGTGTTTTGTTTTTTTTTTCCCTTGTGGTGAGAACTTGCAATATCTCCATCTCTTCACTTGTAATATTTCTATATCTTTCTATTTAAAGTTGGTTTCTTGTAGACAACATTCAGTTGGGTCTTGCTATTTGATCCACTGTGGCAATCTCTCTTTTAATTAGTGCATTAGAACTTTGACCTTTAAAGTGACTATTGATATAGTTGGACGAATAGCTACCTTATTTTTTACTGTGTTCCATTTGTTGCCCTTGTTCCTTGTTCCTGTTTTTGTCTAGCGCACTTGCCTTTTGTGGTTTTGAGCATTTTATGCTTCCATTTTTTCTTTGATTAGCATGTCAATTATACTTAACATTTTCCTTTTTGATTTTTTTTCCCAAATGTACATTTGCAACTAATCCAAGTCCATTTTCGAATACTATACTGCTTCACAGATGATGGAAGTACTTCATAATAAAAATATTCCCAGTTCTTCTTTCTTGTTCCTTGTATCATTACTGCCATTCATTTCACTTATACTTAAGTCTGTATAGATATATAGATATATGACATACAGGTAAGGATATGTAATCAAATATATTGTTGCTGTTATTATTTTGAAAGACCTTATATGTTTAGGTTGGTTAAGAATAAGACATATAAAACTTTATTTTACCTTCAGTTAATGATTCTCAAATGTTCTTTCTCTGTGTCTGTTTGATTTTTTTGACCTGTATCAATTGTTTTTTCTCCAAAGAACTTCTTTTAACTTTTCATGGAAAGTGCATATACTTTCAACCAATTCCCCTGTCTTTTTGAAGGATAGTTTCACAGGGTATAGAATGCTAGGTTGGTAGTTTCTCTCAACACTTCAAATATTTCATTCCACTCTCTTCTTTCTTGCATGGTTTCCTGGGATAGGTTGGGTTTAATTCTTATCTTTGCTCCTCTATTAGTAAGGTGTTTTTTCTCCTCTGGCTTCTTTCAAAATTATTTCTTTCCAAAAAGAATTTTTTTTTAAATGTTTAATTTGTGAGGTTTGAACATTATATAATATGCTTAGGTATAGTTCTTTTTGTGTTTGTCTTGCTTGATATTTCTGAGTATCCAGGATATCTGATGTTGATTTGGGGAAATTTGTGGTCATTATTGCTTAAATACTGCTTTTCTTCCTTTCTCTTTTTCTTCTCCTTTGGTATTTCCATTACATATATTATATCTTTTTTAGTTGTCCCACAGTTCTTCGATGTTTTTTTCCATTCTTTTTCAACAATTTTTCTTTTTGCTTTTCAGTATTACAAGTTTCTATTATTATATCAAGTTCATTAATTGTTTTCTATCATTTCCAATTTATTAATGAGTCCATCAAAGGCAATCTTCATTTCTGTTACAATGTTTTTTAATCTATAACATTTCTTTTTGATTATTTCATAGAATTTACATTTTTTTGTTGACATCGTCCTTTTGTTCTTGTCTACATTTTCCATTAAAACTTTTAGCATATTAATAACAGGTTAAAAAGAAAAGATTTCTGGTCTTATAATTCCATCATTCCTGCCACTTTGGAGTCTGAATCTTATGCTTACTCTGTCTTTTCAAGTTGTGTCTGGATCTTATGCTTACTCTGTCTTTTCAAGTTGTGTTTTTGCCTTTTAGCGTGTCTTGTAATTTTTTGTTGGAAGTTAGACATGATGTGCTAGATAAAAGTAACTGGTAGATAGGCCTTTAACAATGTAGTGCTAAAGTGTTGGGGGGAAGGAAGTGTTCTGTAGTCCTGTGATTAGGTCTTAGTTCTTTGGTGATCCTGTGCCCCTGGACTGTGAAGTCAGTGTTTATCAGTTTGTTTATTTTTTATCCCTTTAGGTGGGAGAGGATGGCTATAGAAGGCTAGAATATTTCCCTTTCCCTACATGGTAGACCAGTGCTGGCTTGAGTTGGGAATTTCCCTTCCTTTAGGTAGTTTGGACTCTTGATAAGACCCCCAGTAGGTTAGGCATTGATAAATTAATTTCTTTTGGGTGCAGGCCTAGTTAAGGATAGATTGCTCTGGAGTATTTCAAAGTGGTTCATTTCCCTTCCCCTCCCAGAAGCATGAGATGACTTTTCTCAGATTCTTACTGTGAGGACCTGATAGAGGTTTTGAAAGTATAACTCACAAAGGTGTTGCTTCCTCCCCTCCCTTAACTGGGTCCCCCCTGGAGTTTTTAACTCTCAGAGTTGTTCACACCAAACATCCAGTAATTCCTTAATTACAGTTTAGATTTTCCTACTGTGGTGCTGTTTCCTTAGGGATGTTTCTGCTCAGGTACGTTAGGATTCTCATTAATCACCTGTTTTTCTCTCAGTTTTGGGGGCAGTGGTTTGCCCTATGACCTCATTTCTCTGATGGATCCGAGAGGAATTGTTGACTTTTCAGTTTGTTCAGCTTTTTAGTTGTCGTTAAGATAGAGTAGCAATTTCTAAATTCCTTATATGCCTGACAAAAAATTGCAAGTGGCTTAAAGGAATTTTAAGTTAAGTTTTAAGGAGTTTAAAATGAGTTTGGTTTATGGGAATTTTGAGGCTACATCCTTCAAGAGAATGGTAGCAAAGGAGAAGGCGTAGCAAAGTAGTGGCTTTTTCAGAATAGCAAAGAGAAGTAATTTGGTTGAGAATATTTTTATTCCTAATAGTAAATGTTTAGATCTGTTTTTTCTTTTTTAAGATTTTATTTATTTATTTGACAGACAGAGATCATAAGTAGGCAAAGAGAGGAAGGGAAGCAGGCTTCTTGCTGAGCAGAGAGTCCGATGCGGGGCTCCATCCCAGGACCCTGGGATCATGACCTGAGCCGAAGGCAGAGGATTTAACCCACTGAGCCACCCAAGTGCCCCATGTTTGTTTGTTTTTTTAGTGAGACTAAGGTTTTGGCTCTGCCCACAGAAGTACAGGAAAGAAAGATCTGAGTACATGATTAGCATAATTCAAGTAAAGAAATATCAAATATAAAGAAAAATGTTTTATTTTAATGGAAAATTTAGTTGGTATTCCAGTTTTATATGGCTATGAGAAAGAGGTAAACACTCCAGCATTTTTAAATCCTCCAGAGGATTTAACCCACTGAGCCACCCGGGTGCCCCTGTTTAGATCTGTTTTTAATCAGTCATTTAGCTTGGGATCCTTGTTTTTTTACTTCAGTGTATTGAAAAGTAAGTTATGCTTTATTTTAAAATATTAATAATTATTTAATCAAACCCTACAAAATTAAGGTAGAGATTTTATCATTAGAAGAAAGCAGTTGGAACAAGAAGAAGGAATTACTAACTAACCAGTGTCCAATTAAGTGTTTCATCGCATTTCCTAAATTGCTCACTGCATTGTTCAATCGGAAGAATTAGTGTTCTCTGACTTTTTTGATAGTTAAATAATTTGGATCCACGTTCTTAGAAATCCAGAATGCACATGGTACAAGATTCCTAAGTTTTTATTGTGATTAAAAAAGCCTTTTTCATTTAACTCTGCTTTTCCTAAACTTAATTATATGTTTAGTGAACATTGTTTTTGAAACATGTTGAGAAACCATAGTTTAAGTAGCTTGGCTTCTATCTGCCTGGTGCTTATAGGGGAAGAAGTACATAGAGGAAGACCCCATAGATTAGCTTCTCTTTTTAATCATTATATTGGAAATTTTGGATCAGTATATTGGAAAATTTATTTAGTTTCCTCTTGGTTCAGTTTTCCTTTTGTAAACTATGGTAGCTTTTCCCTTTTTCTAATTCCTGGGATGTTGGTGTTTCATATTTATAAAAACAGCTTTTATAAAGCACTTCTTTTTAAAAAAAATTTCTTAATTATTTTAATTTTTATTATGTTAGTCACCATACATCATTAGTTTGTGATGTAGTGTTCCATGATTCATTGTTTGCGTATAACACCCAGTGCTCCATGCAATCCGGGCTCTCCTTAATACCCATCACCAGGCTCACTCATCCCCCACCCCTCTCCCTTCTAAAACCCCGTTTGTTTCCTGGAGTGGATAGTTTCTTGGTTCTTAAAGCACTTCTATATAAGGTTTGTATGTGGTTCTTAGAAAATGAACATTTGACCACCTACCTTAGGGAGGCAGGTGACATTGATGTGAATTGTCACAGAAATAAAAAACCTGTATAAATATTGAAATAGTATATGAATCAAGTACGTAAGTGAATTGCTTGTTAACTTTATGTATAGGCAGCAATGCTAATAACTGGAGTTTTCATGTATTTTTTTTTTTTTTTTTGCACACAAAATAACATGTGGCCAGGATGAGATAACAATAAAGCAAGAATAAATACATATTTTAGTGTTGCTTATTAAGTTTGGATATAAGAGGAAATTTCCCATCAGAAAGCTTATCAAGCTTATTAATTACAGAAATATGATAGGAACATGACAAAATTTTTGGATAAAATCATATGCAGTTGTTTTTGAGATAATATCTGTATTTAGTTTAATTGCTTTAAGGAATTTAAAACTATATGGGAGTTAGAATAATGCCTATGGTAATTGGAGATAAAAATACTTTTTATATGAAGAGAGACTAAAGTATTCTGATTTTTTTATTATTGAAAAGCTTAAAAATGATGTATATGATTAAAAAGTTTAACATAATAGAAAAAGTAAAAAATGGTGATAAAACCCTGAGATGTATAAAAATACATATACCAAAGAGGCAGAAGCATGAATTCCCAACATATCTCTTACCTCAGTGGTCATGAGTTGTTAGTCACAGAAAGAACAAATGAGACAGGACTAGGTCCTGGGTCAGTCATACGTTGATGCAGTTGCTAGTATTGATTATAGAGTGTTAGGCTGTTGAGTGGAATATAACATAGCAAAGTCTTGGCCTCTGCAAACATTTGGCAGTATTGGGGGTTAAAGGATATTGAGTCTATGATGATGTAATGGATGAGGGGGAGGGCAGCAGTTGGCAATATATCATTATGAGGTGTCTAATGTGGATATAACTTTGCCTAATATTGTTTGTGTGTGTATATCAAAATATAATTAAGCATGTTCCCTTTTAATGCTAAAATTAAAGTTTTAGTAAGAAGAGTTTTTCTGTGTTGAATTACTTTTTTAAAGTATACAATTAAGGGGGGGAGGAGTCAAGATGGCGGAGAAGTAGCAGGCTGAGACGACATCAGCCAGCAGGAGATCAGCTAGATAGCCTATCAAACCATTCCGAACACCTACAGGAGATCGAAGAGAAGAAAAACAACAATTCTAGAAACAGAAAATCGACCACTTTCTGAAAGGTAGGACCAGCGGAGAAGTGAATCCAACGCGACGGGAAGATAGACCCCAGGGGGAGGGGCCGGCTCCCGGCAAGCGGCGGAGCACAAAATCAGGACTTTTAAAAGTCTGCTCCACAGAGGGACATCACTCCAGAGGCTAAACTGGGGTGAAGACCTCACGGGGACAATGTGGACTCAGGTCCCGTGGGGTCACAGAAGGATCGGGGGTGTCTGAGTGTCGCAGAGCTCACAGGTATTAGAGCAGGGAAGCTGGCTGCGGAGACAGAGCCGAGGTTTCCTAGTGGTCTGTGACACGGACCGGTGGTCTGTGGCACAGGCCGGTGCTCTGTGCGAGGGGTCCCCACAAGATCCGGGGAGACTCCGACCCGGGAGAGCTCAGGGATCTACGGGGTTCGGAGACTCCAGGTGGGACTCTGCCAGAGACAGAGACGCTTGGTCACAGGCTGGGTGAGCTCGGAGCACTCCCAGAAGCCAGTGAGATGGGACTGCTTACGCACGATTTTCTCTGAGCGCGGTCTCCGGGCGCGCGGTCTCCGGGCACAAACGTGGGCTGGGGAGACCGGTGGGATTAAACGCTTTTCTCTGAAGGCGCACTGAAGACTGGGGCCCCTAGTTCTCGGCTCCTCTGAACCGGAGATTGGGAGGCCGCCATTGTCATTCCCATCCTCCGGAACTCTATGGAAAGCATTCAGGGAACAAAAGCTCCCTAAAGCGAACCTGAGAGGATTACTTAGCCCGGCCCTTAGGCCCCTAGTAAGGGCCGTGCAACTCCGCCTGGGGCAAAGACACCTGAGAATCACTACAACAGGCCCCTCCCCCAGAAGATCAAAGAAATACAGCCAAGACCAAGTTCACTTAACAAGGAGAACAGCGGATTCTTATCTGGACAAAATGACAAGGCGGAAAAACTCACCACAAAAAAAAGAGCAGGAGACAGGACCGAAGGCTAGGGACCTAATCAATACAGACATTGGTAATATGTCAGATCTGGAATTCAGGATGATGATTCTCAAGGTTCTAGCCGGGCTCGATAAAGGCATGGAAGAGAATAGAGAAACCCTGTCAGGAGAAATAAAAACCCTTTCTGGAGAAATAAAAGAAATAAAGTCTAATCAAGTTGAAGTAAAAAAAGCTATTAATGAGGTACAATCAAAAATGGAGGCTCTTACTGCTAGGATAAATGAGGCAGAAGACAGAATTAGTGATATAGAAGACCAAATGGCAGGGAATAATGAAGCAGACCAAAAGAGAGACAATCAACTACTGGACCACGAGGGGAGAATTCGAGAGATAAGTGATGCCATAAGACGAAACAACATTAGAATAATTGGGATTCCAGAAGAAGAAGAAAGAGAAATAGGAGCAGAAGGTATACTGGAGAGGATTATTGTAGAGAATTTCCCTAATATAGCAAGGGGAACAAGCATCAAAATCCAGGAGGCCCAGAGAGAACACCTCTCAAAATCAATAGGAATCGACCCACACCCCGCTATCTAATAGTAAAATTTACAAGTCTTAGCAACAAAGAGAAAATCCTGAAAGCAGCACGGGACAAGAGGTCTGTAACATACAATGGTAAAAATATTAGATTGGCAGGAGACTTATCCACAGAGACCTGGCAGGCCAGAAAGAACTGGCATGATATATTCAGAGCACTAAACGAGAAAAACATGCAGCCAAGAATACTTTATCCAGCTAGGTTATCATTGAAAATAGAAGGAGAGATAAAAAGCTTCCAGGACAAACAAAAACTGAAAGAATTTGTAAACACCAAACCAGCTCTTCAGGAAATATTGAAAGGGGTCCTCTAAGCAAAGAGAGACCCTAAAAGTATTATCAGAAAGGAACAGAGACAAGATACAGTAACAGTCACCTTACAGGCAATACAATGGCCCTAAATTCATATCTCTCAATAGTTACCCTGAACGTAAATGGGCTAAATGCCCCAATCAAAGACACAGGGTTTCAGAATGGATAAAAAAACAAAACCCGTCCATATGCTGCCTACAAGAAACTCATTTTAGACCTGAAGACACCTCCAGATTGAAAGTGAGGGAGTGGAAAACAATTTACCATGCTAATGGACATCAGAAGAAAGCTGGGGTGGCCATCCTTATATCAGATCAATTAGATTTTAAGCCAAAGACTATAATAAGAGATGAGGAAGGACACTATATCATACTCAAAGGGTCTGTCCAACAAGAAGATCTAACAATTTTAAATATCTATGCCCCTAACATGGGAGCAGCCAACTATATAAACCAATTAATAACAAAATCAAAGAAACA
>ML107355.1:0-34546 GCA_003697995.1 Taxidea taxus jeffersonii
TTTTAAAATAACATTTTGTTCCTCCAGATTATAGGTTTAATACTGGGACCACCTACTACCTGTTTACACTGTTTCAAGAGAATACCATTTTCTTAGCAGGGAATTAAATGTGCTTATTTTTTTAAGGGAGAAAGATGTACTAGAGGAAAGGGAAGGAAATAAGGAATGTGAGGCTTGCCTAAAATGGTCTAAATACTATGGGCCTTAAGAAAATATTATTTTGATTAGACTGAGCAGAGTTGATTTCTAGTCACGTTTGTCCCTGCTGGTCCCCCTTCAGTAAAAGGTTTCCCTTTACCTCATAGGTGACCAACTGTCCTGGTTTGCCATAGGCGTTCCAGTTTTAGCACTGGAAATACTGGTTTAGCAAACAGGGATGGTTTACCTCATTTCTATATAACACAGGAATACTGTCCAATGTGAGGCAAGGGTAAGGTAAGACAATTCAGAACATTTCAGTTTATCTGGAAGAAGTCTGAGGTTTTGGGGCACCTAGGTGGCTCAGTTGGTTAAGTGGCTACCTTTGGCTCAGGTCATGAACTCAGGGTCATGGGATTGAGCCCTGTATTGGGCTCCCTGCTCAGTAGAGAGCCTACTTCTCCCTTTCCCTCTGCCTGCCGCTCTGGCTACATGTGCTCTCTCAATTAAATAAATAAAATCTTTTAAAAAATCTGAAGTTTTATTATTATTATACTATCCTCCTTATTTATGCCTACATTAAATGATCACTGGTTATGATGTGAGAAATGGTTCAGATACAATAAACACATCTTAAAAAGGTACTTTCACTTAAATGTTTAGGGAGACTATAAATGTTACTAATAATGAATCTTTCAAGAAATAAGTTATAATTATACTATTGGAAATAAATCAAGGATTAACTCCACAGATATATTCAACCTTTATATACAGAAAGTGAATTTTGTTTAATATTATGATTCTAAATATATTTAAATATGTTCATTTTCCCAAAAGTTTACATTTTTAATATCTTACCTGTAACAGAGACTTTAAGTAACTCAATTTTATCTTGAAGGCCTGCAGCTTTCAAATTATCACATGCACCTAGTAACTGTGAATCGCTGACATCAGCACCCACATAATACACATCCTATGAGGAAAGAAAGTCCTGTTTTAAGTATGAGTTAAACTATCCGTTTATGTAGTTCAGAAAACCAACTTGCTTCTTCTCAAATAATGAAGATGAATTTAATAGATTTGTTAATTCAGGTTAAAAGAAATTTATAGTATTTCATTAAAATGATATTCAGTAGTAAAAAATTAGAAGTATTTGTTAATTTTTAAAAACTATTTTAAAAAAGCCTTATTTTACAGTAACAAAAACTATTTTAAAAAACCTTATTTTACAATAACAAATGTCTAAAGAATTTGGGGATTAGCATAATCTGTCCTAATCACTGAAGCTGTTCACATTTTCCTAAATTTATGAGTCTTTTAAGCAATTTAATTAACCCTTCATAATTCATTTTGACAATAGTAAAGAGCAACTCATGTCATCAAAACCAATAATCCTAAAAAGACAATCTACTTGTAAATAATTGGGAAGTGAAAATACATACAATGATTAAAGTAAATACATTGCTTGGTTTATCCAACTTTAGAACTTACTGGCCATTCTTTAGCAGCTTCCAAAAGTATTGTTCCAAGTCCACACATTGGATCTAAAACAAATGCACCAGCCTACAGACAGAAACATTGATTTGCTATTATTCAGCCTATCATAAACATGTATTATAAAAGAAACCTAAATTTCAAGAGTAATGATTGCTTTTTACACCTTATTTGGAGTTTCAGGTGGCTAAAGGCATAAGGCAGATGTATGCTGGGCATGGATGAAGGTCCCTGGTGGTGTTCATGTTAGAGGTAGTATGGGGTTATGCTGCATGTGGGAACAGTCCCCGCATCTTAGAGGTTGAAAACAATACACGGCTCACGCTACACCCCCACGGCAGGGCATTGGGGGCTTCTGCTTCTTACTGGGAGCCAGGCTGGTCAGGTGGTCCCCATCTGGAGCACTGCCATGACTGTGGCAGAGGGGAAAGAAAAGCATTACAAATGGGGTATTGGCTCTTAAAGGTGCCATGTGGAAGTGAGGCACATCACGTCTACCGCCATTTAACTGGCTGAAGCATGTTAGTCACATGACACACACGATTTGAAGGGGCCGGGAAAGTGTAATCCTACTTGTGCCTGGGAAAACTGGAAATGTGGGGAAAAAAGGAATTATTCCCATTCTGGGGGAATCACCATCATGTCACAACTTGTAGGTACTGCAACGATTCTGGTTCCGTTCTGAAGAATGGGAAACTACTGGACCATTCAGAGCAGAAGAGTAACATGACCTTTACACTTCAGAGGGATCACTCTGGATGCTTTACTGAGAATGGACCAGAGAGGGTAAGAGTCTTAATAGTTAGGGGAAGCAGGCAAGAGAGGATGGTGACTTGAATTAAGGGTGTTATTGGTAAAAGTGGTGAGAAGTGGTTAGATTCTACATATATTTTAAAGGTGGAGCCAATGGACTGGACATAGAATGTTTAAGAACGACAATAACCAGAAATTAGACTAGAGTTTTTGACCTGAGCAACTGGAAGAGTTCCCTGTTACTGGGATGGGAAGAGATGGGAAGGAGAAGCTTTGAAGGAGACAAGAGTATAGTTCTGGACATGTTAATTTTGAAATACCTCTTAGACCAAGTATGGACATCAAGTGATTTGCTGAACATATGGGTCTGGAGTTCAGGGGAGAGGTTCAAGCTACAGATATAAAGTTGGGAACACTCAGTGTTAGTCATAAATGATATTTAAAGCATCAGAACTAGATGAGTCATCTAGAAAGTGAGAGAAGTTAAAAAAGAAAAGTCCATGGGTTGGACCCTAGTGATCTCCTAAGTATAGACGTTGGTAGATGAAGATTCTGCAATGCATACTGACAGCAGCACATACTGATGTAGGAGGAGAACTAGAGTGGTGTTCCAAAAAAACTGTGGAAAAAAACATTTCAGGAAGGAGAGTGATGACAGTATCAAAGTGCTAATAGGTAAGCAAGGTGAGCAGTGTCAGTGGCGTGCTGATGACGACAGCCTGATGGAAGTGGGCACAAGAGAGGAGGGGAAGCGAGGAAGCAGTGACACCAAATAGGGACAACTATTTTTAAGAGTTTTTCTGTAAAGGGAAGCAGAGAAGGAGCACGTGGGTTCAGGAAAGGGTTATTTTCTTAAACTGCAAGATATGTAATCAGGGGTACATGCTGTTGGGAATGTGCAGTAGAGAGAAAAGTCCTGAAGTAGGCATGAGGTAATAGAATCCAGGAAGCAAGTACTGGAGTGAAACAAGGACAATTCACTTACTGCAACGATGATAACACAAAGTATGTGGGCACAGACTCCAAGATGTTGGTAGATTTGGTGAGGAGAACATGTTGAAGTTCTTTTCTGATTCCAATATTTAAGTCAAATAAGAAGCAAGAGAGTGAAAAGTGTGGGCAAGGCAATGACTGTAGTGGTAGAACATAGAATCCAAGCTGTGAAGGAGGGGTGAGGGCAGGTGGTGAGTAATGGACAATGGTAAGGTCAAATGACTAGAGGTCCCAGGGGTGAAGGGGCTGTGTGGCAGCTAAAGGAATTGAACAGGAGGGAGAAAGAGGCTAAGGGCAGGATTCCTGAAACTGAGATATTTGGAAGGTATACCCCTCTGGGTATGACAGGGTCCAGGATATGGCTAGGGTAGATCATTAGAGGTAGGGAAACCAAGACATTAAAGGGGCAGGTTACAGAGTTGCCACTGAGATCATAAAGAACTATGACAGGAATAGCAGCTTATACTCTCATAGAAATGACAGGAGGAGAGCTAGAGACATCTGCATGTGCATAATTTCATGGCATGTGCTTCAAACGCACAGAGAGGTTCTGGGCAGAAGGAGCAATGAGGAGCAAGCAAGACACCTACCACCTCCAGGCCCACGGTCCCTTGATATGTTTACAGAGGAAGCAGAGTGCTCAGTGGAAAGCCAAGTTTCAGTCAGAGCCAGAGGGCACCTAATGGAAAGAAACATAATGTCCTTCAGGAGACAGAGAGAGAGATTTTCCCCGGGGCGGAAATTCTAAGGAGTACCCCATGGATGCCCCATGAAGGGGTGGTAAGTAAAAAGAACAAGGATCTAAATGACAATTTAGTTAAAAATAACAATGGTATGAGAACTAATTTTTATTAAGATCTTAGTATGTATCAAACAAACAATCTTCCTCCCTTCAATATGGTCCATGGTATAATCTGACCTTAAATATCTTATGTCTTGGGGCACCTGGGTGACTCAGTGGGTTAAGGTCTTTGCCTTCAGCTCAGGTCATAATCCCAGGGTCCTGGGATCGAGCCCTGTATTGGGCTCTCTGCTCCGCAGGGAGCCTGCTTCCTCCTCTCTCTGCCTGCCTCTCTGCCTACTTGTGATCTGTCTCTGTCAAATAAATAAAATCTTAAAAAAAAAAATTTAATGTCTTTATGTTACCACAGGACCTTCTCTAGCTATGACATCTGGGTACCTGGGCAGAAGTCGACAAGTATTTCTGTATGCTTATATTAATAACTAAGACTTACAGAACTTGATTTTCCTTGTTCGGATATGTAGGAAGAAGAGTTTGTGGTAAACATGAAAAATATCTAACATCCTCAAGTTTAGATTTCACTGTTAGTGGCCCTGACATACCCAAGGTTGGATACTGGGATCATTTACACTGTGGGTCATTATAATGAAGAAAGTCCCTGCCCTAAGAAGACACCACCTTAAAAAGATTTTACACCACGCTGGAAGGAGTCCTCCACCCTTGCTCATGGGATTAAGTAGATGACAAAAACCAGACTGGGTGACAGGCACGTGAGAGTTAGTCAGATTAAAACAGACCGCCAACAAGCCCATAAAACCCCTTAGATCTAAACTGGCAAACCTCTCGGGTCCCTCCCTCTTTGGAAGCTTTCTATTCTCAATAAACTTTGCTTTGCTGCCCACCACTCTTCATCTGGTCTACCTCTTCATTCTTTGAAGCTGCGTGACCAAGAATTGCGGGCACTAAAGGAAAAGAAATCCTGTAACAATTGCTAAACTCCTCCAAAACAACTGTGGTGTGCTACTTCTTATATGCTTTAACAGACGTCCTATGTTGGTGATCACATTTAGAGAAACAATTCTTACTCTAGGTTCTAGCAAGGCGAACTCACAGTAAGGAAAAATTTTATCTAACATTAGCTTTTATATTTTAATTTACTCTCTACTTTTCTGACAAATGGATGTTTATGTCAAGACAAGGTAACATTTCAAACTTGTATAAGGTGGTTATATAAATTTATATTTATATAATATGTATATATGTATATATATATATACATATACATATATATATATAGTTATATAAACTGTGGTGAGATCACTGGCAGTTTGGTAACCATAACTCTCTCTCCTTAGACTAAAAGAAATTTGGACTAAAGATTAAAATCAAATAAAAAAGAAAATCATGGATTCTGAGAACATGATAATCTTAAAGTAGCTTTCTTCTTTTCTCTCAGCTCCAAGCTATTTACTTCTCCTGGGCCCAAGTGATGCTCAGACATAGAAGCAACTAGTGCTAAAAAAGAGAAAGCCCTGGGCTTCATCTGGGTCTCAGAAGAAGGAACTAGTATGGGGCCTCTTAGCAATGGCTTGGTGGGAGATTAAGAGACCAGCCCTGGAGCCCAGAGGGGAAAATCACTGGAATCAGGGAGAACCTGGTCTTCAGAGATCTACAGATCTGCAGGAAGGGCAGTGAATAGAAAAGTTTCACTTAGAAAAGTTTTCAGCATGGCTAACGGATTCTCCTTACCCTGCCAACCCCAGTGGCACCAGAGATCCATTTGCCTTCTACCATTTATAGGATTTTGGCCATTTGAAATATTTTAATAACCACAGTTGAGTCCCAGTGAGCCAATGAGAAAATAATGGCACATCCAAAGGGCAAGGGTCAGTGAGTAGCTAGAGAGGTTCTAGCAAGAACCTCAAATAAATAGGCAGAACACTCAGAGCACACATCTAGTGACATAGAACTCCTGGAGGGGACAGATAAGTATTTGAACAAAAGAACTAAGAGCTTTTATAGATATTCAAATGTAGTGTGCACACACACAAAACTTTCAGAGCTAAAAAACCATGATTTTTAAGCTAAAAATTCTGATGAATAAAGTAGAACATATCTCTATGACTCTTGCTATAGCTTGGAAGATTATGTTCAAGAATAACTCAAAATGCAGACCCAAAATATAAAGAGATGGAAACCATGTGAGAAAGGATAAGCAACTTGGAGGATAGCTCCAGGAAGCTTAACGTTAATAATTTCAAAAGCAGAAAAACAAAGTAGTTTAAGGTAAAAAAGTCACTAAAGCAAAACAGTTGAGGCAATAATAATTAAATAAGTAATGAAAGAAAGAGTGTGTGAGCCAGAGAAATAACTTTTATAATTATTATATATTCCTAATAATTATTATAATCATTATCGCCATAGCAGCTGCTAATACTTAAACACGTTCTACATGCCACGCACTGTTCTAATCATTTAATAAATACTAATTCACTTAATCCTCACAAGACCCAGGAGTTTTTTTTTTTTAAAGATTTATTTATTTGAGAGAGCAAGTGAGTGCATGTGTGGGGATGGGGGAGGAGAGAATCTCAAGCAGACTCATTACTAAGCGTGAAGCCTGATGCAGGGCTCAATCTCACAACCCTGAGAATGTGACCTGAGCTAAAATCAAGAGTCTGACACTACTGAGCCACCCAGATGCCCCCCTAGGAGATAATTATTTTTATCTTGCAGATGAGAAATGGAGGCACAGGGATGTAGAATATCTTGTCCCCAGTTTCTTGGTCAGTAAGTGGTGGAGCCAGAATTAGAACTCAAGCAGCCAGATACACCAAGTTCGGGGCTGAGTAGAAAACACACACATGTAAGTATATCCTAATACTCCTGAACGTCAGAGGATTTTTTTTTCTTCCAAGATTTTATTTAAATTCAAGTTAGTTAACCTATAGTGTGGTATTGGTTTTAGGAGCAGAATTTAGTGATTCATCCCCTGTGTATAGCACGCAGTGCTCATCACAACAAGTGGCCTCCTTAATGCCCATTACCCATTTAACTCATCCCCTGAACCATAAAGGATTAAAGAGTAAAGTATTACAAGCCTTCCCCTAGCAAGAACAGGCAGTTAGACAGGAAAAGGAAAATCATACTGGCATGTATTATTCATCTAGAATACAGGAAAGTAAATGGCAACAGGAGAGCATCTACGATCTCTGAAGGAAAGGGACTGCCACTCAAGACTCTTACATCCAGCCAAGATGAGTGTGTATACCAGGATAAAAAACAAATTTGAGGATATGTAGGAATTTCAGACAGTGTATTATGTGGATTACCACATTTGAGGAAATTACCTAAGAAAAGGCTTTAGCTAAGCAACAAATGAACCAGAGCAGAGACCTCAAACAGGAAAAGACAAAGTGAAGAACAATGGGGAGGAGTGCTATACGTTGTGATATGTCTGTGTATTTATACAAAAAAGTGTGTTTGTAAACACAGTTAGAGCTTAGTGATTAAGGACAGGCTGTTTAATGTAAGTGCTAAATAAGGACTTTTGAAATGGGAGGGGCATATTTCAAGGGAAATTCTGACACATGATAAGTATTTTAGTTCAATCTAGTTGTTGGGGGTTGAGGGTTGAAGGGTTTAAAAATGTTTCAAAGATCTCATTAGAGGGCGGAGTAAGGTGAGTCAGGAGAAGAAAAGCAATCTAGAGGCCTCATATTATGATAGGGAAGAGGGCAAGTTTAGAGTGTCCTGGTGGTTAAAAACAGTGTCTTGACAGAGGAAAGAGTTGGTATCTTGTTTTAAAGAAATAGCAGAGTCCTATGTGTTTAATCAAGAGAGCTGGGAAATAGGAACCATTAGTAGAACAGAACAATAAAGTACAATCTCCAACCTCAAGGACAGAAACGAAATGATTATCAAGTAACTTGATAAAATTAGCAAAAATAAAACTAAGAAACAGAATAAGACGTTACAAACAGAGTAAAATAGGAGTAATACAATCAAGTATGTCTCTTGTAATACTGATTTCTCTCATTGGAAGACCGAGACTATCAGAGGGGATAAAAACAGAGCCTAAACCGGGCAAAGACCCCAACAAATAGGAGAATTTCAGACCAATATCCCTGATGAATATGGATGCTAAGATTCTCAACAAGATCCTAGCTAATAGGATCCAACAGTACATTAAAAGATTATCTGCCATGACCAGGTGGGATTTATCCATGGGATGCAAGGGTGGTTCAACATTAGCAAATCAGTCAATGTGACAGAACAAATCAATAGGAGAAGAGAGAAGAACCACATGGTCCTCTCAATTGTTGCAGAAAAAACATTTGATAAGATACAGCATCCGTTCCTGATTAAAACGCTTCAAAGGGTTAGAGGGAACATTCCTCAACTTCATAAAATCTATGAAAAACCCACAGAGAATGTCATTCTCAATGGAGAAAAGCTGACAGCCTTCCCTTTGAGATCAGGAACATGACAAAGATGTCCACTCTCACCACTGTTGTTCAAAATAGTACTAGAAGTCCTAGCAACAGCAATCACAAAACAAAAAGAAATAAAAGGTATTCAAATTGGCAATGAAGAAGTCAAACTCTCTCTCTTCATAGGTGACATGATACTTTGTATGGAAAACCCAAAAGACTCCACCCCCAAACTACTAGAACTCATACAGCAATTCAGTAATGTGGCAGGATACAAAATCAATGCACAGAAATCAGTTGCTTTCTTATAAACTAAAAATGATAATATACAAAGGGAAATTAGAGAATCGATTCCATTTACTATAGCACTAAGAACCATAAGATACCTGGGAATAAACTTAACCAAAGAGGTAAAGGATCTGTACTCGAGGAACTACAGAACACTCAAGAAAGAAATTGAAGAAGACACAAAAAGATGGAAAAGCATTCCATGCTCATGGATTGGAAGAATAAACATTGTTAAAAAGTCTACACTCCTAGAGCAATCTATACTTTCAATGCCATCCTGATCAAAATTCCACCGGCATTTTTCAAAGTCCTGGAACAAAAAATCCCAAAATTTGTATGCAACCAGAAAAGACCCCAAATTGCTAAGGAAATGTTAAAAAAGAAAAAACTGGGGGCATCACGTTGCCTGATTTCAAGCTTTACTACAAAGCTGTGATCACCAAGATAGCATGGTACTGGCACAAAAACAGACACACAGACCAGTGGAACAGAGTAGAGAGCCCAGATATAGACCCGCAACTCTATGGTCAAATAATATTTGACAAAGCAGGAAAAAATTTACAGTAGAAAAAAGATAGTCTCTTCAATAAATGATGCTGGGAAAATTGGACAGCTACATATAGAAGAATGAAACTTGACCATTATCTTACACCATACACAAAGATAAACTTGAAGTGGATAAAAGACCTCAACATGAGTCAGGAATCTATCAAAATCCTAGAGGAGAACATAGGCAGTAACCTTTTCAACATCGGCCACAGCAACTTCTTTAAAGAATGTCTCCAAAGGCAAAGGAAACAGAAGCGAAAATGAACTTTTGGGACTTCATCAAGATCAAAAGCTTCTGCACATCAAAGGAAACAGTCAACCAAACAAAGAGGCAACCACGGAATGGGAGACAATATTCTCAAATGATACTACAGACAAAGGGCTGATATCCAAGATCTATAAAGAACTCCTCAAACTCAACACTCAAAAAACAGATAATCACATCAAAAATTGAGCAGAGACATGAACAGACACTTTTCTAAAGAAGACATACAAGTGGCTAACAGACACATGAAAAAATGTTCATCAGCATTAGCCATCAGGGAGATTCAAATCAAAATCACACTGAGATACCACCTTACACCAATTAGAATGGCCAAAATTAACAAGACAGTAAACAACAAGTGTTGGAGAGGATGTAGAGAAAGGAGAACCCTCTTATACTGTTGGTGGGAATGCAAGTTGGTGCAGCCACTTTGGAAAACAGTGTGGAGATTCCTTAATAAATTAAAAATAGAGATGCCCTATGACCCTGCAATTGCACTACTGGGTATTTACCCCAAAGATACAGATATAATGAAAAGAAGGGCCATCTGTACCCCAATGTTCATAGCAGCAATGGCCACAGTCGCCAAACTGTGAAAAGAACCAAGATGCCCTTCAACAGACGAATGGATAAAGAAGATATGGTCCATATATACAATGGAGTATTATGCCTCCATCAGAAAGGATGAATACCCACCTTTTGTATCAACATGGAGGGTACTGGAGGAGATTATGCTGAGTGAAATAAGTCAAGCAGAAAGAGTCAATTATCATATGGTTTCACTTACTTGTGAAGCATAAGGAATAACACAGAGGACACTGGGAGTTGGAGAGAAGTGAGTTGGAGGAAATCAGAAGGGGAGACAAACCATGAAAGACTGTGGACTCTGAGGAACAAACTGAGAGTTTTGGAGGGAAGGGGGATGAGGGGTGGGATGAACCTGGTGGTGGGTATTAAGGAGGGTGCATATTGCATGGAGCACTGGGTGTGGTGCATAAACCATAAATCTTGGAACACTGAAAAAATTAAATAAAAAAAAAACAGAGCTGTGTGTTTGTGAGAAAACAAACTGAAAGCAAAGTTGAAAATAAAGCGGTGGCAAAGAAATGCAGCAAATACAAAGAAAAAGAAAGGAATAAAAATGTAAGACATGAAATTTAAGTTTAAACTCACTAATCAAGATAAAGAGAACTTTATGTTACAATAAAAAGGCATGATTCCTGATGAAACAGTAAAAGTTATAAATGTGCATATACCAAACTAGACAGCAGCTGACTAAGGCGACAACTAGTAGAAGTGCAAAAACTTAAAAATATAAGTATAGCAACCTAATGAAATTTTGAAATGCCTTTTTCAGAATTGTGCAGATAGTAAAACAGTAATATAGCAGACATTTCTTGACTAAAAAATAAAATTATTTTCTTCTATCCACCCAACACTTACAAAAATTGATTCAGATCTTAGTCACAGAGAAAAACTTAAAATTTAAGTAGAGGTTTTACAGGCCATGTGATTGTGACATAAAAGATTTGAAATAATAAAAATGTAGCTATCTTTGGACTCAGCTTTTTTATAGCCAAAATACTCTCAGAAGTTCAACAATATATAAAACCATATCGCTGTAGCAGTTCATAAATGTAAGGGCAACAGAAAGAGAAAGAGAAGGAGAGAATACAAGAGAAACAAAAAGAAAGGACAAGAAAGCAAGCAACCAAGATGTCCACCCATCAGCTGATTATGCAAAGGAGCTTGCTATTAAGAATGCAAACATTTTCCTTACCTTAATTTCAGCAAGAGAGGCCATTGCCCATGCTATGGTAGACCTCAGGCCTGCTGTCCTGATGTAAGCTCTGCTGGCTAAAGGAACCCTACAGAGAAAGGAACTTGATGATACACTCAGTATTACTGTATGGTAAAGAAGATCATGATAGAAATAAAAATGACTAACCTGTTCACATCTGTGACTCATCTTAACATATTCATCTAACATACAGCTAAGTATCTGTTAAATGATGGAATATTTTAACCTTTTTACAAAAATATCTTCTCTAATTGGCACCTTGTCTAACCAGCCAGTGTGGTATTTCAGAAAGGTAAATTTGTGGGCTGCTTGGGTGGTTCAGTCGGTTAAGCACCTGCCTGCAGCTCAGGTCAGGATCCCAGGGTACCTTGAAATCCCAGTACTTGGGATCATGAGCCCTTTGTCTTTGGGCTCCTTGCTCAGCAGGGAGACTGCTTCTCCCTCTCCCTTTGTCCCTCTGTCCGCTTGTACTCTCTCTCAAATAAATAAACAAAATCTTAAAAAAAAAAAAAAGAAAGGTAAACTTGTTGGACAACTAAAATTTAAACTCTTAAGTGTCTGACTTATAAAAATCTAACCATGTAAGAGGGAAAAACCTTTCTCAAACTATTAATATACTTTCCTGCCTTCCCATGTGGAATATACAGGAACTTTTCTTACTGATCTGGAGACATCAAGAGGAACATACTGTTCTGTGATGTGGATGTAGTATGGGAAGTAGGGCTGGATGGATGCTAACCCTTGAAATCTGTTTTCTAGAAAAAATTGCTTTTGTAAATTTGTTCTTTACTCATTTGCATCTTTCTCAAAAGATGAAATGAAGCATGGCATTGCATTGTCTAAAATAATTTATGGAATGAAGAGCTGAAGCAGACATCTCCCAAATGAGTTCACTGGCCTCCATTATGTATCACTTCATACTTTATCCTCTACCTCATCACGGTTACTATCAGTGTTTCCAGATTTGATAGGAGTTTTCAAAATATTATTTCTATCTTTCTAATGCAATGAACAAGAAAGCTTGAGAAGAGCTATTACAATAACCTTAAGCATTCTTTTTCATATCCTGGCTTACAGATGCATAAATGTGAGCTTAGAGCTAATGGGGTATTCCTATTGAATTTTTATAATCTTTAAAAATATTCCATGCCTAGAATCCAGAAAAAGGGTATCTAAATCACATTATACTATGTAAACAGGGATGTACATATAAAATGTTTTGAAGATGCCAATGACATTTACATGCTTCCAAGGAACTGAAATCACTATTTTCATCCAATAGCTCTTTCTTCCCAGAGCATCTAGAAAAGTACCTGTTATACGATAAGTATTCAACAAATATTTTGGAATAGGGAAATGAATCATTTGCATTTATTATCACATAGTACTCTGCAAGATTAGAGAGATACCTGAACTAGATTTTAAAAACTGGAAATACTCTCCAACAATAAAAGAATAATGGCAATAAAATTTGTAGAATGTTCACATGTAAATTTTAAGAACTGTGCTGTATTTTCTATTCTAATAAAAACTCCAGATGCTAACAGACTAAGGGCCTGTGAAAATCATTTGATAATAGAAATAATTAGATAGAATTTTCGGTATGAATCACATAATCAGTGAATGATTATAATCAAATCTTTTATAGCTCTAACCGGCCAGATTAAATCATATGCATTAAGCACCAAGAACACACTTTACTGGCTCAAGTAAAGAACTCAAATGCTTTGCCATTAGCCCCCTCTGTTATACTGATGTTTCATATTATAAATAAGAACATAAAGTTCTTACTTTTACAGACTTTAGGGGACAAACATGAAGCTTAGAGAACAATATCTACCTGAACACAGGGATTCCCACCACAGAGTAAATGTCATTTAGATGTATGAAGATCTGAAAGAACAAACAGAGAAGTTAGAACCGAACAGGAAGTGCTTTACCAAATGCACTGACAACTGGAAAACTTCCATTGTGAAACTGTTTTATTTTTTAATTTACTTTATATCTTATTTTATAAATAATCCATATTTTAATTAAGAATCCAAGGCCTTGTTTATCATATATGGAAAGATGTTCCATAATATTTTTTCTTGAGCAGAGACAAAGTGCATTTTTAGTAGATTCCATAGAAAGATTCTGAGGATAATTCGGTATACAAGGTATATGGAGACTCATGCTCTGAAGACATCTTGAGGTCTTTCTTTCCAGAGATTCTCTGAATAATCATAACTGGATCAGACTTTTCAGCATTGTGGGCTAGAGAAGACTTCCTAAACCCACCTTAATTCTAACTTCAAATAAGACTGGAGGTCACACAGGACCTTCACAGGTTATACATATTTCCAGGGTAACAAAATTTTCTTCAGGCCAAAGATATCATAGCAAGGGTGATCTTTTCTCTCTCTACCATCCATAAGTGAGCTTCTTCCTCTCTACTACCCTTCTTCTGTTAGGCCATAAGAGGATTTAAATGTCTCAAGTTATAATTAGCAGCTCAATTAAATTTTAAAAGTTAGAATCTTACTTTCATAGTCGGATAAGGTTTATGGAACATTCTGACTCTGCTGTTTGACCTCAAGAGCATTTGATCTCTAATACTTTGACCCCAAGGTTATTTTTACCATATAGTTTAATCAGAATTACTCCAATTTTGACAAATTTTTATAAAGAAAAGAATGACCTGGAATGGACTCCACTGAGTCAATTTAAATCCTTGATCATCAAAGCTAAACTTTCCAGTGTTTTGGATTATTTATCTTAGCAAAAGTATTTATTGCAATTCTTTTCTATTTAAAATCGATACTTAAGAAAAGATACACTGCTATTTTTATATATCAAATGTTACTAAGACTAGCTTCTCCCACTATAAAATTTTTTCTCTGAATTTTGCTGAACAAAATTTGTTAAGGTTTGATTCTGTTGTTAACTTTGGTCACAATTTTTACTGTGTGATTTTACTGTTGTCAATTATGTTAATAGCTATTACTAATTATACTAAATAGCTGGTAGGAATAAAGTGAGCTGTATTTATTTAGGAGGAAACTATGAGAAAAATGTAGTTTTGAGGCAGTGATATAGGGTCAAGGGGAAATGGGGAGATGGGAACCAGCAGAGCACAAGATAAGAGAACTGGAAAGAAGAAACAGAAGGAGGGCACCCTCATGTCAAAACATTCTTGAGGTCAAAATATTTTTCTTTTTCTCTCTCTTTTTCTTTTTAAATTTTATTTATTCATTTGAGAGAGAGAGAGATAGAGAGAGCATAAGCTGGGGGAGAGCAGAGGGAGAGGGAGAAGCAGACTCCCCGCTGAGCTGGGAGCTGGGAGCTGGATGTGGGGCTGGATCCCAGGGCCCTCTGTTGAAGGCAGAGGCTTAACAACCTGAGCCACCCAGGTGCCCCAAAATATTTTTCATGACAGTAGTGAAAAACATATATCAGGTATTACTTTATGAAAGTGAGAATATCAAATGAAAACATTGAAAAATAAAAACACAAAATGTTCTGATACAATCAGCTATTACTGCATTCAAAGCTATAGGATAATAAATTTATGGGTCAATGAATCATGAAAATGACTAAACTACCTGTCAAATTTATCAGATAAAAGTGAAGAATATATATATACATATGTATGATTCATTTATTAGAGAAAGAGAGAGAGAGAAGAACCACATGAGCTGGGGGTGGGGCACAGACGGTAAATCTTAAGCAGATTCCTGATGAGCACAGAGGACCCTGAGATCATGACCTGAGCAGAAATTAAGAGTTTGACCCTTAACTGACTGGGCCACTCAGGGGCCCTGTGAAGAATACTTTTTATAGCTAGCATTGGTTCCCCCATATAAGTGTTTCATTTTGTTTAAATGAAAAAAAATCTCATGTAACTTCATTAAGTTAATTTTGAAAATAGAGAAAAAAAAAGAAAAACATAACCCCAGAATCTGAACAAAGTCACTGTTAAAATAATATTGGACTTTTTGTGGGTCTTTTGGTTTCCCATTCTTTTTTTTTTTTTAAACTTTATTTTAAGCATTCTTTTTTTTTTAACATTAGCTATAATTTTTTTAGTGATTGTTACGTATTATAGTGATTGAAGAGAGCATCTCTGCAACCATATAATAAATTTTTAATCTTTTTTTTAAAAGATTTTATTTATTTATTTGTCAGATAGCACAGGAGTGAGCAGAGGCAGAGGGAGAAGCAGGCTCACTGCTGAGCAAGGAGCCCGATGTGGGACTCGATCCCAGGACTCTGGGATCATGACCTGAGCCGAAGGCAGCCGCTTAACCAACTGAGCCACCCAGGCATCCCAAATTTTTAAAAATTCAACTGTAACAAAACAATTTCATCCTAAAACATCTTCTTTGGATAAGACATCTTCACAGTGAAAAGAACTACAAAATTACCTGCACTATCTTACTGCTAAAGAGAAAACAGATTGTTGGATCCATCTAGACATGCTTTTTAAAAAATTCTAAAGCAAAACTGAAAAGTACAGTACAGATAGCTGACACTGTCTTTAAACAATTAGGTTATAGGCATATAAAATAAAACAAACATTCAGTACCTCTAAATTTGGATTCCTCAAATCTGCTTTCCATCCAAACTGTTTCATAAGAGCAATTCCAATTACTCTTCCTACTTCCTGAAAAAGCAGAAAAGTTATAGAAAAGAACACTAAAAATGAAAATTTTACATTTAAATGTAAGCAAAAACTAAAAAGTATGAATCAGACTATCTGATGGTAACTTAGGGTTACAATATTAAAATATGACACAAAAGCATTTTCTGTTCAAGGCAAGAAGGCTGCATTTTACCTCTTCGAACTCCCAATATATCCTATGGCATTGATGTCTACTCATGTGTAATCTCTATTCTAGTAATAACCAGATCATGAATTGATAAAAATGATCATTGTGGGTTTTAGGAAATAGATGCAGTATTTGAAAGATGGAAGTATTTGAGCTACTACAATCCCATATGTTGACAAATTACCAGAATGATAGCATTAGACTCAATCTTTGGGGTCTACCTGATTTTAAGGCTGGCCAAAGGACCCAGATCTGTGCTCTTGTATCACTGAACTTCGTAAGGGCCAAATGATAAAGTGTTTTGAAGGAAACTATGGTGTTCACTTTTCCGTAGACAGTTGAGACTTTGAGTGTATTTGTGTCTTTACAGTCTGGGTGCTGGAGACAATCACACATACAAGGTGTAGTGTAGAGTGACCATTTAATAAACACAGAACTGAAGAGAAACCCAAAAAGCTTAGGACAGAAATATTAGGATTTCCAAGTGTAAAGGATATCTATTAGTTTAAGGAAACCTTGGGGGAGAAAGTAAAAAAAGGAGGTCATTACATGGAATGGCATACCATTACTCTAAAGCATCTGAGATAAAGTTAAAAAGGAAAATACATTTTTAAAGAGATTTAATTATATGAAATTAGGCCTGGTTATCTGCCAAGGCTGAGTTATCTGTTCTGTGAAAGGCTGCCATCTCATTTTTTTTTTTTTAAAGATTTTATTTATTTATTTGTTAGAGAGAGAGAGAGCGAGCACAGGCAGACAGAGAGGCAGGCAGAGGCAGAGGGAGAAGCAGGCTCCCCGCTGAGCAAGGAGCCCGATGTGGGACTCGGTCCCAGGACTCTGGGATCATGACCCGAGCCGAAGGCAGCTGCTTAACCAACTGAGCCACCCAGGCGTCCCTGCCTTCTCATTTTAAATCTAAAGAGTGGTTAATTCAGAAAATGGAACTTCACCCTGGGAGGGAAGCGTACCTGTGCAGTAAAGGTCTTTGCAATAGCGCCACTGCAGCGACAAGAAACTCTGAATGTCAAGTCCTTCTGGCTTGGGGCATTAGCTGCTTTTACTACCTCATTCTGAAATGCTTCTTGAGATTTTTCTCTGTTCATGAGAAAATCTCCTTGCTCCACTGTTTCTTCTTCCAATTGCTTTTCCAGTTGGCATTCCCTGCTCTCTTGTAGCTCTTGCATTTGTTCTGTTTTTAATTTCTTAGGATTGGTGACATCATTTTCTTCTACTTTTCTTTTTAGTGGGTTAGCATCTCTTTGAGAAAGTTTGTCCTTTTTTGCATCAAGTTCAAGAAGATTTTTCCAAATTGAAATGGCACTCAACCAGCTTTCTGGATCGTCATTTACAAGTCTTTGCATTTCATTAAATATGTTTCCTAAATAAATAAGATCTCAGTTTATCCTATACCGAAGCCTTCAAGACAGTCTATTACATTCCTCACCCCTAAATTGCATTGCCTTTATTTCTTTAAAATAAATTTTACTAAACTGCTGTGTGAATAGTGGGTTCACCTTCATCTGGAATTTATATAATCTAACATAAGAATATTGTGCAGAATAAAGTTCTTACTTATACTCCATACTTAACATCAAAACTGTTTTAAAATTCCTATAGAATTACCTTATATTTTGGCAAGATCACTTGTCTTATGATAATATATATCTATACCTTCAATATATGCATACACCTAGAGTATTATTGATTTTTGATATAATGCTGATCTTGCATATAAAAACTAAGTTAAAAAAACAGAATAAATTGCAAAACAGAGCTCAGAAACAGAGAAAATGAATATTGAAGCTATCTTAGACCATACAACATTAGCGTACATCATAAAATGAGTTTTCATAAAGTAATGCTTCAGATACACAATCCATTCATAACTTAGGGACTGCCAGCATGCTCAATACATTGTAATCTTTTTTTGATGAACAAGGTTCATCAAGGTGACCTAAGAGTAATTACTGTATTCTCTAAAGATGAGAATGTGTGGAATGTTGGGATTAAATTATATTGACCCCACGGTATAACACTTTAGGATTTGCTTTATAATAACTTCTCTGACCTGTTTTGACTTCTTGCCATTTGTATCTTTATTGACACAGTTTAGTATAGACCACAATATTACATGAGCTCAGAAATTAAAATAAAGTTTAAGGCAATGTCTAGTCTAGTAGTATCTGACACTTGCTTCTGTGAAAATCCTTAAATTACTTTAGTAGCATATTTATAAAATTAGAAAGTGGAGAGGGAATCTCGTAAGCCCCCTTTAACTGTAATGCTTTGTAAGTGGGTATAAATTTATTTAAAACCTTAAATTTAAGGTCCCCTAAAGCAGGAGGTTTTATTACATAGTATTTTTTCTAATTATATAATTCATTGGTTAAAATGTATAAAGTGACAGTTTTGATCTATCTATAAAGCCATGCATTCTGGATTATTACATGCTCCTAGGTCTAAATAAATGCATCTGACCATATGTATCTCTAGAGACTGTGTCTGAACATAACTAAAATGGAAGAAATGTGACTTAGGACACTAAGGCTCAGAAAATAGGCAGCAGATTGCAAAGAGAAAAAAATGAGCTGATAATACAATTAATATGGTGATAATATTCAGAAAATATGGAAAAAGACATAATTAATGATCCCACAGGTATGAATGAATCTTAAAAATGTAAAATGGATACAAATTAATTATCAAGCAGAAAACTTTGGAGTACAATATATCATGGGGGTAAAAGCAACAGGCATATACATACCTTTACTTACAGAAGAAACATTAAGTGGCAACTGCTTTTTAATCAGCAAAAATAATCTTTCTGCAGATTTTAATTTTTTTAGCATATTTAAGTCAGAACAGGTGGTGAAGAAAACTTTTCCTGAAATATATTCAACCTAGAGACAGAAAAGATTAATATAGTTCTGTGTCAGAGTTAGAATCATTTCCCTTTTCTGCTCTTAATGAATTAAAACACAGCACCTAGATGGACAATAAAAACAACCATTTTAAAAATATGTACTATTTGTCAGACACTGCGCTAGGTACCCTGAATACATTTTCCCGCTCTTGTTTATAACAACCTTCTAAGGTAGATTTTATCACCCCCATTTCTTAGATTATGAAACTGAGGTTTGGATAGGTTAAATAACCTGTATGAAGTCAAACAGTGACCAAGATCATAATCTATGTCATGGTACCTTTTGTAAAGTGTGTGTGTGTGTGTGTGTGTGTGCGCACGTGTGCGTGCACAGGCACTCCTAGAACAAATCAGGTGACTAGCCCAAGGTTAACATCATCAGTAGGCATTTATAAAACACCTACCTCATGGTCTACCAGGAAGCATCCAGCATGTGTCCTAAAGATGGATGATCATTTAATACATATACACTGGCACACAAATTAAAATGTTAAAAATTTATAAGAAAATAACTTGAATTAAACCCAAAAGAAAACAAAAAAAGTTAATATAATAAATGCATTGATAAGCTGTAGGTACAAGGTAAAATAAATAGCACTGAATAAGGAACCGTCATTAGTAAAAGTCTTGGAAAAGAACCCTGTGATTTGGGAAGAGAGTTTCTAACAGAAGAAAGGACAAGATGCAGAGGTGGGAGTGACAGGCTGGCTGAAGTAAACTGTAAGTCAGTATGGCAAAATTTGCTGTGGGATTGACAGTGTCAGGTGGATGGATGTTGTAGCTCAGGCCAGCCTGATAAATGATCATGAAAATCTGAGTACCCCAGATGGTAATGGTCAACCATTACAGACTTGATGAAAGCTGCGACACAATGAATTAGCTAGCAGAAAAAATTACTTTAGAAGATGCATAAAGTACTAAGTGTAGATTATTATGCTGGAGGAAGAAGCAGATTACTGAGATTGAAATAATGAGACACTTGGCTGTGGAACTGGAAAAGAGACAACAGCAAGAAATATGCATCACATAGAAAGAGGCTTTGGAAACAGGATGGATATGTTATAAAAGCCAGAGAAAAAATGAAAATAAAAAATGCAATGACAATAGAGAGTCTGGTGAGGTATGGCAAATGGTGTGTAATACCAATGGGCTCCTAAAACTTTTGGGATAAACCTAATTCTCTCAAGCTCAGGATGGATGTGGGTTGTCTTAAAAATTTCCATTAACGGGGCACCTGGGTGGCTCAGTTGGTTAAGCAACTGCCTTCAGCTCAGGTCATGATCCCGGAGTCCCGGGATGGAGTCCTGCATCGGGCTCCCAGCTCCATGGGGAGTCTGCTTCTCCGTCTGATCTTCTCCCCTCTCATGCTCTCTCTCACTCTGAAATAAATAAATAAAATCTTAAAAAAAATTAAAAAAAAATTTCCATTAATGGTGGCCATGGGCTGACTAAGATGGTTCAAAGTTATCTCCTAGAACTGAAGTAACGGGGAATTTGGAGTGTCCCATGTGTTTAAAGTTCCCATCCAATGGGAACTTGAATTCCAAGTATTTTTGTACTCTTGATCTGCTATGGTCTAATTAAGTTTTTGGGATGGTTAATTTTTGGGGTTACCATTCTAGCTTGATGAAGAATCACTGCAGAGGAAGCCCTAGGTTGACATCAAGTAAAGCCCAAGTATTTCATTATAAGATTAACAAGTTTTGGGGACCTAATGTACAGAGTGGTGATTACAGCATATAATACTATACTATATTATATAATTGTAAGTTGCTAATAGATTTAAATGTTCTCCCACAAAAAAGTAATGACAGTTATGTGACTGGATGGAGGTGTTAGATAACGCTATGGTGTTAATCATCTGCAATATGAAATTTATCAAATCAGCATGTTGCACGTCTTAAACTTACACAATGGCATATATCAATTATATTTCAATAAGCTGGAAAAACAAATTAAATAAAACCCAAACAGCTTAGGTACTAGAAGTGCAGCTGACCAAGACAGACTGAGAAAGCAGAGAATGAGAAGAATGTTTAAGAATCAACATTTAAGGGAATAAGGATAAGAATAAGAATAAAATAAGAACTTCTAGTTTCTAGAACTTACTTCTTTCTCATTACAAAAGTGACATTTTCCCACAAAAGTCAAAACTAAATAGATACCTCAAAATTCTTAGAACTTAAACAAAGTTTTAAAAAGTAACTTTTAAAAGTTTAGATTTTATGCTACCTGACATAAAAATATAGCTGATATTAAAGCTGTCACAAAACAAGCTAACAGACATGAAATATCTTGCCAAGATTGTGGGGGAATTGAATGAAATATTTTACTGAAAATGTATGGTTTTAAGATTCAAGTTCTATAAACAAACTGATGAAAACATCTAGACCAGTGATTTTAACCTAGTCAGTGATCTAGATATTAATTTGTAGTTTTTAATTGCATAAAGATCTTATCTTAATTATGTGAATATTAAGGGAAACATTTTATACAGTGAACTTCCTTTAAAATGTCATTTTGGGGAGGTGGGAGGAACAACAAAAGAACAAGATTGAAAATCAAGTTAATTAAAAGGAACTAAAGGCTTAACTTATTTGGGGAAACAAATTGTAAGAAGGTTTTGAGGCATTAAAATGCTAAATATATTTTCAAAACCAAAAGCAGCATTATTCTCTTTATTTAAAAATTAACATAAGGCTTACATTCCTTTCACAGTAATATGCATCTAATCAGAAGTATTTTACTAAATTTAATCAGAAGTAGTTTACTAAATTGCAAAACAGTCACTATGAAAATCAAATAATGATATATCATGAAAGCACTATAATGGTTTACCTTTGGTGAAGATAGAGTATTATATCTTAAAGCAGTAGGGAGAATGAATTTTGGTGCTTGTGAGTTCAAACACTGCTGAAACTGGTGTTACTGCTTCTAAATGATCATATTCAATGACAATACCCAGGGGAGAAATGTGGCATTTTAGGATATTTCATCCTAATATTTGTTATTTGAAAATTTATTTATATAAACAATCTGTTTTTTCCATTTGGAATTAAATGATAACCAAGTGTCTAAAACCAGCTGGTTTTATGTCTAACACTTTTGAAGATGAAATAACAGTCTCTATCAAAGTAAAAACAGTTCTGTTGTCAGCTAGCATATCTAAGCAGTTAGTGTTTTTGACTTTCTTTTAAAATTCAGGTATTCAAATCTAACACAAAAACTAAAAGTTTAAGTCTAGGTAAAAATGCACAGGAGGATAGGTGATATCAAAGTTCTCCTAATTCTACAGATGCCATTTTGTTTTAGAATTAATTTTAAATTAATTAAACTCTTCTAAGTGAAGAGTTGAGGTGGTACCTGAGCTTTTCTGATTCATTTTAGGAGAATTAAAAAAATATATTTTACTTAATTTAAAAAATTCAAGAAATTTCCCTCCAAAAAATGCAGAGACTCTTAAAAAAAATTAACCTTATACAATTAACCCATTAAATAAAATAACTATGAACTAACCCGATTATCTGGTTCTCTGGTTAGATCTACCCCACTACCCTCCATCACCAACATCCCACTAAAAAATAAAAAACTGGCTGACTTATTCAGGTTCGGCCCTAAGTTAGAAGTCTTTGCTATGTGGGTTTATGAGGACCAATTAATTCACTGACAGGGCCTTTCTGGCTAGCTGGCATTAGGTACACTTCTATTTTACTGATTTTATCTTAAAAATATTCTTGCTATTATTGTTATAATAAATAACAGTATTTAATACATTAAACATTGTTATAAAGCTTAATTTTTACCAATATGTTTCTTTAAAAAAAAGTAGTCCAGGTAAAATAAATATATATTATGTGTGTACATAAAATATATTTTACTAATTAGACAATATAAATTAAATATTTAAACATACTCAGGAACCCATAAAGTTTGCTACCAGGAGGAAAAAAAATCTAACCCGAATTTGACCAAACTCTGGACACAACTTACAAGATCCCAATTTACAGGAAACAGAAAGGACAGAGAAGTATGTTAAATTACACCATGGAGATGCAACTGGCAATATCTAGACCAGGGGAAACTCTAGCAGGACTGTCCAACAACTTCCCATGATGACAAAAACATTCCATTACCTGTGCTGTCCCATGCAGTCACCACTAGCCACCTGTGGCTTCTGAACACTTGAAATAGGACTTAGTGAATTTTTAACTTAATTTTAGCCACCACATCCTATTGGATAGCATAGCTCTAGACTAGGGGTCAGAAAATGAGGTCTGGTGAGCTAAGAATGGTCTTTACATTTTTAAAGGGATGTAAAAACAAACAATAACAACAAAGAACATGTAACAGAAATCACAAAGTGATCCACATATGTGACATACAAATCATAAAATATTCATCTGGACCTTTAAAGAAAGAGTTGACTGACCCTTGCTCTAGACTATGGGACAAACAACTCTGCTTCTTCAACAAATAATAAATTGCTGGGGGAGAAGAAGAGGGGTGAAGGGAAAATCTATAAATTAAAACAGGCTTAAAATTTTTTTTTAGAAAAATCGAAGATACTTAAAAAGAATATCAGCCAGTCATAATGCAGGCCCTTTATTTGCATCCTCATTCAAATACACAAACTTAAAAACAAAAGTGAGACAAGCTGAAATTTGAACAGACTAGATATTTGATAAGAAATTATTTTTAGGGGCGCCTGGGTAGCTCAGTCGTTAAGCATCTGCCTTTGGCTCAGGTCATGATCCCGGTGTCCTGGGATCCAGCTCTGCTTTGAGCTCCTTGCTCCACTGGGAGCCTGCTTCTCTCTCTCCCACTCCCCCTGCGTGTGTTCCTGCTCTCACTGGCTGTCTCTGTCAAATAAATAAATAAATAAATAAGATCTTTTAAAAAAATATTTTTAGATGTGATGATACTGCAGTTTATATTTTAAAAGGGCTATTATATGTATTCTCTTCTATATTATACGTATATATTATGCTATAGGAGTCCTCTCATTCTAGATATACAGTAGTCCTGTTATCCGCGCTACAGCTTCCGGCGGTGACTGCGCTCAACCACGTGATTAGGAAGCAGACGACCTCCGCTCTGACGTAAGGTCAACAGCGTAAGGTCACCAGAGTCAACCGCCTTCCTAAAGCCCCATCCTCCTTCTGAAGTACCCTCATAAAGTCAGTCAATAGTAGCCTAAACCCCCCACCTCACTTCCTCTCAGCACTTTGTCATCTCACAGCATCACAGGAAGGGTGAGTACCAAAGGATAAGATATTTTGAGAGACAGAGGGAGAGTGATCGAGACACCGCATTCACATAACTTTTATTACTGTATATTTGTAATTGTCCTATTTTACTTGTTAATGTCTTACTGTGCCTAATTTATAAATTAAACTTTATTATGGGTATGTATATATAGTAGATGATAGTATATATAGGGTTGGCACTATCCATGTTCTCGGGCATCCAGTGGGGGTCCTTGAACATGGCTCCCGTAGATAAGACGACTACTATATAGACAAACATTTATAGATGAAGTGGTATCTTAAGTTTGCTTCAAAATAACATAGGTGGAATGGGAGGGGCATTAAAGGAGCAGAATTCACTCTGGAATCGTTCTTGCAGCCAGTCGATGAGTATGTGAGATTCACGACACTACTCTACTTTAGTGTATATTTGAAATTCTCCAGGATAAAAAGCTAAACAGAATACACAGGGCATCTTCTATTGCAAGCGGCATGTTCAGGGAAGCACCTAAATCGGGGGAAGAGTTTGCCAGTTAAAATGCAAATGATTGGGCTTATGTCCATTTCTACTGAAAGAAACAATTTTGGAGGTGTAACTAGGATCAGCGTTTTCAACAAGCTCCCAACATGTTTTTCCACTAAAACTGGAAAAACACTGATTAGAAAGGTGTGATTCATTTGTAAAAGTAAACAGTCACTTCTGATTTAATTTGTTTTGTAAATTCAGATTTTACATCAATTTCTTGAAGCAAACCAAACTTTCTTACAGACTCTTGTTACTGTGTGAATGATTTTTAAGTATTACTGTGCAACTCATTCTTTGGGAACATTTATTGATCACCTACTAATTGCAAGACATTGTGTTCCATGTGCTATCATTCTTTATCTCAAGGATTGCTCTAATCCTTTTTTTGAAGATTAATTTTTTACTTATTTGAAAGAGAGAGCACAAGCAAGGGGAGCAGCAGAGGGAGAGGGAGAAGCAGGCTTCCTGCTGAGCAGGGAGCCCAATGTGGGGCTTGATCCCATGACCCTGGGATCATGACCTGAGCTGAAAGCAGATGCTTAACAGACTGAGCCACCCAGGCACCCCTGCTCTAATCTTTGAAGTAGGTATTATCATCTCCATTTTATATCCAAGGAAAGTGAGGCTCAGAAATTTGAGTATTTTGCCCAAATTTTTAAAATCTATTAAAAGATTAAGATTTGAACATATCTTTGGCCTCTAAAGTGTACATACACTCTTTTCCATGCTGTTACAGAAATAACCTACATGCTTCCGGATGGTATCCCACCATAATTTAATGTAGTTGTAAAGCACACAGACTTCTAAGCAAAAAAGCTTCAGATACAAGTCCCAGCTGCACCATGTAGCATCAGTTTTCTCTTTATTTCTTTGTAAAATGGAGGGGAAAATGACCTATCACATAGGATTCTTTTGAGGATTAAATCATATCCAATGTACATAAAAGTGTCTGACACACTTTAAGTGCTTTATAAATGTTAGACGCTATCATTATTTCAGGATCGCCTTAACTTTAAGAGTTTATATCAGTGAAACTGAGATGGAATTTCAGAGGTTATTTGTTCGGATTCCACTTCCAAGAATATCTGTCCTTGTTTGTTTGTTTGTTTTTTAAGATTTTTAATTTATTTTAGAGAGAGAGAGTGAGCAAGAGAGACAGAAGGAGCAGGGAGAGGGAGACAGGGAATCGCTGACTCTCCACTGAGCAGGGAGCCTGATATGGCACTCAGTCCCAGGACTCCAGGATCATGACCTGAGCAGAAGGCGGACACTTACCTGACTAATCCACCTAGGCATCCCAGCATATCTATCCTTAAAACATACACAATCAAAATATGAATCCTTAAATCTTTTGGTATTTAATTCTTCTCATTGCCAAGAAGTTTGTCCCTATAATTAAATGAAAAAAAAATTTTTTTCTGTGACGAACCCTTTAGTCCTCCCATGTTTCATTTTGTCTTTAGAGAAGACGGAGAACAAGCAGAGAAGGTAATTTTTCTAATTAAAATACTCCATTTGGGTCAAGCCTTCTATTTTTCATACTAAGAACTCTAAGTTAACATTCTTTTTTTTTTTTTTTTTTTTTATCAGTACAGCATGATGTAACAGCTGCACAGTAGCCAAGGATCTGGACCCAGGTTCTGGCCTGCCTGGGTTGGACATGATTATATATTCATGCCTGAGTTCAGACAGCTTAGGTTTAATTCCAGGTCTACCACTTTACATGACTTGATAATTTATTGGACTTACCTATGCTTCATTTTTCCTTTTCTGTTAAATGTAGAGCCTACCTCACAGGGTTGTGAAAATTAAGCAGGTGAATACAGAGTAAAGACCTAAGAACATGGGCCTGACAGAGACTAAATGCTTACTTAATGTCAGCAGTTCTTACATTATTGCTTTTTTGATTCGATACATTCAGCATTCTGTTAAGTTCTGTGACCCAAACCGATACCATTTTTCATGACCCCCTCTATCCTCCACGCCCCCAACTCCCTCATTGCAGAAAATCCTTTTGTGGTTTGCACTGTAAGGGTTGCTAGAGTGGCCTGGTCAATTTCATTTCGTAAGTTTTCCTTTTCCAAAAACACATCATTCCCACTGTCACCTAGAGCCCACGAAGTTACTGGAGTCTGTTTCGATTACATCTTTTCCCTCTGCTTTCAAGAAACCAGTCCAGCATGTTCTAGAAAGTAAACTCTTAAGTTTAAAACCTCGTTCATTTCATTGAAACGAACAGATAGATATCACCAACTGTTAACTTCCTCCAGAAGTTGGACTGCGAGGCCTCCAAGACTGTATTGCTTTCGTAGCTGCTATTTACTCGGTGTTTACGGTGTAGTTGAGGGGCCCTTTATCATATAATCCTCTCAACAATCCTATGGAGTAAACACAGTCGTGATCAGGAGACTGGCAGGAGTCAAGTAACTGAACCTGAAGACAGTATTTGTCTTTAAAGGGTGGAGAAAGGCTTCTAACTCGGTCAGGTCTCATTAAAACTACAGGCACTATCCTGTACCTTCTTTTAAAGAATCTAGTAAATAACTTCGCTCAACGCCCCCCCCCCCCTTTAATAAAACTACAGGCCTGAGAGATAAGCGGTCATAGGAGGGGAGGGGAGAACGACTGGCGGTTCTTTCCAGCAGTAATTAAAGGATGTGTCAGAACTCCGAGGCCCAGGACCGTAGCAGCTTCGGTGGGTCCGGGGGGCTGAAAGCTGGGGACTCGCGTCGCTTTCCAGGGTCTACACGGGTCCGGACGCGGAGAGAGCAAGGCCGCCCTCCTTCCCGCCGGGCCGCGCAGTGAGGCCGACTCACCTGCGTGGCCGCCAGCCGCGCCCGCACCTCCCGCATCAGGAAGGGCTCCAGGCCGCGGCCCGCGGTGCAGAAAAACCTGGCGCCCGCTGTAGGGCGCGAGCTGGAACCTGTCGGCGACGCCACCATGGCGGCCCGCAGGGCCCCGCGGCTCGGGGTCACGTGGCCTGGGGCGCGCGCACGGCGCGTCCCCGCGCTCCCGGCAGTGTGCGCCGGGGCCGGAGGGCGGGGTGGAGCCCGAGGTGGGGTTAGGGGTGCGGTCCCCTGGGAGGGGGGCCTGTGGGTGGGCTTGGCTAACTGCTTTGAACTTCCATGATGAGGCGTGTGGAGCTATTTAGAGTCAGATGGAAGGGATACTATTGGGATCTGTCATTGGATCTGCAAAGAGGATATATATCATCTAATCCATCAGCCTTATTTTGGGAAATTGAGGAAGTTGATCCCTAGACAGGCCAAGGGACAGTTAGTGGCACTGCTGAGGCTTGGCTTGATAGCAAGTATAATGAGCTTTCTTCTATTTCTCCCGACTTACTCCTCTCCTCTTCTCATTCCCGCCCCACTACTCGGCTACAATAAGGAGCCCTATTCTGTCTACACCAAGAATTGGGCCAAAGCTGGGAATCCTTACTACCAAGAGCAGAAATTCCTATTCTCCAACTGAATGTTTTCATGTTCATGGAATAGGTCATATTTCTTGCACTACTAAGTTTACCACGAAGGCAATGAATGCACCATCCGGTTTAGGCCACCTGATTTAATTGTCTCTCTTAACAGTATTGAAGAGACTTCTTTAATTTTGAATTTTCAGTTGGCAATGAAAATATTACTTGGGAGGAGTAGAAACCATATCACAAAGTGGACAGCATGCATTAGCTCTGCAGTTATATGAAGTTATAAGGAAGTCATATATGTAGTTATATGAAGACATATAGAAACTATTAAATGGTGCTTCTCATGTGCTTCCCAAAGGGACCTAGGCAAATAAGGGGTACTCCCTCTCTTCCTCCCCACCCCACCCCAGCTCCTGGTCTGTGGCATAGTAGTATGAAAATTCTTATGGCATTATGCAACACAAGTGTTTCAACATCTCATCCCTAAAACAACTTCTCAGATCCTTTCATTTTTTTTTTAAGATTTTATTTATTTAAGATCCTTTCATTTTGACAAGTTCTTTCCTTCCTTCTTACCTTTCTTTTTTCTTTTTCTTTTCTTTCTCTCTCTCTCTCTCCCTCTCTCTCTCTCTCTCTCTCTCTTTTTTTTTTGTCTCCAGACTATGTTCTCATTCTTTTGGCAGTTGACATAGCTCATCCCAACTTCTTTATGCTTTGGGATTCCTGACACTCAAGCCTGTCTGGGGAAACCCATGAAACCTCTTTAGTACTTCTTACATTCTGTCCCCAAGATGGTGAGCACCCAGACATACTTCAGTAAATACCGGACACCCACTCTCTGCCAGTCCTCACACTAAGTCTTGAGGATGCTAATATGAGTAAGCAAGGGTTTGGACTTTAAGGGGTTTTGAGAATGGTATGATTGATTTAATAAGGATGTACCTAAGATGCCGTGGTAACACAGAAAGGCAGTAGGGAGAGCTTCCTGATGAAAATCACTCTTGAGCCAGTCCTTGAAGGTTGTGTAAGAGTAAAATCACTCTCTCTCTGGGGATGGAGGGTATAGCCTTTCAGGTAGTAGGAGCAGCAGATCCAAATGTGACTGTATGTGTGTCTGGGAGTGGGGTGGGTTGGGGGACAGGAAGGCCACATCATCAGTTAGGTATTATTAGAGCATAATTATATGAGTTGGAAAGTGGATAGAGATAAAGGTAGAGAGGTGGGTAGAGGTAATGTTACGGTGGTGCTGCCCACGGTGGGTGAAGAAGTGACTCCTCCACAGCTAGCAATATGCCTTCCTGGACAGAACCACTGCTGAGCTGAGGCTGCAGTCCTCCAGAGCCAATCTTCCCCTTATATCCTCTTTTCCCTTCTTCTTTGCCTTTCTGTCCCCAGGAGCCTTTGGTCAGCAAGGTCAGGGGCTACTCTTGCTGTAGTTGGTGGGGGTGGGGAGGGCAAGTGCATTTGCTCACCGTTGGGCCTTGCTGTAGCACAGCACTTCCAAGAATGCCTTTCATACAATGCTTGAGATGAGGTGAAATAGCTGGAGTTTTGCCTGTTTAGGGAGAAAATAATTGATTTTCTGAGAGGAGAGTTGCCTGGAATTCTCTCCTCATTTACTCAAATACTCTTTGCTCCATCATTTCTGTTTCTCATTAAGATACGCCTCTACTGGAAAAGAACCACTGACCCCTATAGATGCTTAGCATATCCAGATGAGCTTTGCTGTTTTAATATTGCATATTCAACAAGTAGGACGTTGGCAGTTGGCAGGAACAATTTTACAACAGATATGCTTTTAAGTGGGACCATTTTAAGAATTTAGGGTGTGATTATTTGCTTCAAGATCTCCATGTTTTGGTGCAATTGGCAATTCCTTTAATTCTTTTATTTTAAATTTTATTTATTTATTTGACAGAGATCACAAGTAGGTAGAGAAGGGGGGGGCAGGCTCCCTGCTGAGCAGCGAGCCCAGTGTGGTGCTCAATCCCAGGACACATGACCTGAGCTGAAGGCAAAGGCTTAACCCACTGAGGCACTCCACTTCTCCATCTTCTGAAATTTATTTCCCCAAGGTTTGTACACACCATGGAGATACAGTGAACTCTTGCTCACACAACCCAGGGTAGTAACTGTAAGCTTTTATAGATTTTTTAGAATTCAGTGGAGTTACAAAATTGTGGTAAAACCTCAGATACAGACACAGAGGTCTGTTGGACACATATTCCAAACAAGTCAGTATAGATTGTGAAAGAATCAACAAATTTTTATGGTTGCAACTACAAAAGCAATTTGAGAAAAAGCTATTGGTCACACAGTAATCATTTAAACCACTTATATGTACATGGTAACTACCTTGAATGGTGCTCCTTTAAATATACAGTTAGAAAAGAGGAAATTGAGCAGAAAATCACTGTGTTGTGTATGTAAGTACTGCCTGTGGAACATTATTTATTCATTAGTGTTTATGTCACTATAGTTTTAATGTAGCCTAAAAATTCAAAAGGTGTAATCTCCATGCCTTGACATAGAGAGATAATTCTTTTATATGTATTATCTTGCTTTAGTTATGTAGTTATGCAATGAAATTATTATTTCATTATTATTTTGATGTACAAATAGACTGTAGTATATCCAGTGCTTTTTAGGAAAAGTATGACATGCATTTAATGCATATTTCAAAACACTAGGGTATTTGATGTGATTTTATTTGTTTTAGGTATATTTTGAGCTCATGAAACTGTATTTATATCTGATAGATCCTTATAATGTCCCAGCTGGAAGAGGGTATGGAAATTATTTCTTTGATACATTAGCTGACTGAACAAATGACTGAGTATGCAATTTTCTTCAGTTTACTTGGATGAACTATATTGCTCAAATAAAATCAAGTCATTTTCTTCTTGCAGTTATGTTCACCTCACTCAGATTGTTGTTTTAATATTCTTTTCCTTGTGCTGCATTTATGTGTATATTTACTATGAATTATTTTCCATTAGAGACTTGTTATTACCAATCTTCCTCTTTCTTACTATGAGGAAAACTGCAGAAATGTCCCAGACTAGCTAGGATTCCCATATTTTGATATTCCCCTCCCCCATTTTCCGGTGAAACTCACTCTTTCTAGTAGATGGTCATTTATTTTGCCCGTTTTATCAGTAACAGTTTAAACAGAATCACCTTAAAACTCAAGCAAATATAATCTGCAAATGAACAAAAATAACCAAGGGACAGATTCTGTTTCTTCAGAAATACAAATAGAAAGTACTTTGTTTTAATGTGAATTGTATTTGGCAGAATAGAATCTGAAGATTTTATTAGCACGTTGGCTTAATTCAATCAACTTTTCTCCCATTGTCGCCTTGAGAATTGAGAGTGGACTGTGAAGCAAGCAAGCATATAAATGTTTTCATCTCTATTTTTCTTTTTGTTGGGGGACATAATTTTTCCCTGCTCGTGGACATTTTGTGCTATTTTGAAAACAACACAAAACAAAACATTGTAGCACCCTTGAAAACCTTTTTCTGATATATAGCCATACATAATCAGGCTTGTCTTTCAACACTCTTCTTTTAGAAAGTTTGAAATTTAATAATTAAGAATATACTACTTATATTTAACATTATGAATTTTTAAAATGATATGAATTACTTGGCTAAACAGACAATATAGATACAAAATAAAAGCGTGCAACCTCCAACATGGGGTTAGGCTGTCATTTGGTTCCTCCATGAAATACCTTCAGAATAGGACATAATGCCAGACATTATTTGGTACTAGATGAGCTTCTATATTACAGGCAGATAATACTTGTATTTTTATCACAATATGCTGCTTTATTGCCCTGTTATTCTATTAACTTACACCATATAGATTATCTTAAATCTTCAAAATCTGAAGGTAGCCAGGTGGGGAAAAATCTTAAAAGCTGGCTTTATCTTAGATACAAAATAGTTTTTAGGAAATTTCCTTGATGGAGTTCAGCAAGGCTTCAAGTCACCGACCAGAGAAATATAGAAATTATTAAACTTCTCTGCTTAAAAATCAACAGGAGATAGAGAATACTGTGAGAGGGAAAATCTGATAAGGAAAGGGATGTGTGGGACAACAGTGTGGGAAACTGAGGCCAGTGGGGATGATCCAACCAGTAGTATGGTACCTAAAGAACTTCTAAGGATATTCAGTGCTCAATTTAAATTTGTTTCGGGTGTTACCATATTAAACCCTCTTCTGTGATGCCAACTTTCAGTAAAACAAATAGACAAAACAGATTTTTGCCTGAGGTATTTTAGGATTCGAAGTATCAGGGTATTGTGATATGGAAAAGAGGCAGTACCCTTTACAGAGCCTGTGGATGTTTCTAATCTGAGAAAATTCAGCAGAAGCAGAAACTCAGAGCAGAGCTGGTAAGAGAAACCTAAGTGTGTGGGTCTATTACCAAGAAATGTACAGAGAGGGGTGTGGGGTCATCACTGATATATGATGGGGATGCAGGCCAATTTCAAATGATGGAAATCCAGCTGACAGCTGGTTCAGCTGCATTTATCTCTCAGCTGGAACAACACATTTTATATAAACCAAGTGTCTTAATATTTAATCACTGGTAGACATTGCAATCATGGGGCAACCCAGAGTGGGTTAACTAATGGGGATTCGAATCCGGGAATCATGGGTTGGGCCTAACAGTATCAATTTTATATTTTTGTATGATCACTTTCTTCTAGTTTTTTAAGCAACATTTACAATAGTACTAGCTTTGCACTAGCACAAGGATTAATCACATTAATCAGAATTGCTTAAATATGTTATCTGGATATCGTATGTAGTTTGTACTGGATGTTATGTTGGTTGTCTACATTGGATGTAGATCATAGTGTGGATTTCCCAGACTTTTTAGGCTGAGCACACATGCTCTTTAAGTTGGCAGCATTCTTCTCCACTGTGGCGGTGAGCTTGGCTTCTTTTAAATGACAAGTTTCTAAAGTTGTGAAAGAATGTATGTGTTGGAAGAGGGGAGAGATACTGTTACAAACTTAGACACTCTTTGTGGACTGAGAATGACAATGATAGTTTTGAAGAGCTGGATTTCCTCAGCAGACAGAGCACTTACAACAAATAATTAGAAACCATTGTTAGCCCAAACAGTTCCAGACCAGTGTGACACCCATATGTTTTAAATATATTGCTCAGTATGGTCAGTGTTTGCTCTTTCAAACTGATCATACACAGAATAAAAACATTGACTCACATAACTTTGTTGAAAACTGCATGAAGTGATAACTTGGTTGGGAAATTCCTCGCTCTTCTTCTTTAAATTATTGTTAGCCTTCTACCCAAATGCTACCAGAGTGATACTCAAATACTTGAGAAAAAAAATGTCTCAATAATGAGATAAAACTAGGGAGCAAATGCAAGGAAAAAAATGGAGGAAGGCAGATGAGGCACAAGTTTAATCCAAATCTAGCTATTCTAAGCCTAACTGCTAAAAGTGGATTGCAAACTGACCATGAATTTCATATTTAATTCCTATGAGTTAATATAGCATTTTTCTATTATAATCATTTCATTTTTAAAAAGATTTTATTTATTTATTTGACAGAGATCACAAGTAGGCAGAGAAGCAGGCAGAGAGAGAGGGGAAAGCAGGCTCCCCGCTGAGCAGAGAGCCCGATGTGGGGCTCAATCCCAGCACCCTGAGATCATGATCTGAGCCGAAGGCAGAGGCTTTAACCCACTGAGCCACCCAGGCACCCTGTATAATCATTTCATTTTGACATGGGTTTAAAAGTAGAGAAGTTTTCCATCGTATATATATACCACATCTTCTTTATCCATTCATCTGTTGATGGACATCTAGGTTCTCTCCATAACTTGGCTATTGTGGACATTGCTGCTATAAACATTCGGGTACACGTGCCCCTTTGGATCACTACGTTTGTGTCTTTAGGATAGATACCCAGTAGTGCAATTGCTGGGTCATAAGGTAGCTCTATTTTCAATTTTTTGAGGAACCTCCATGCTGTTTTCCAGAGTGGTTGCACCAGCTTGCATTCCCACCAACAGTGTAGGAGGGTTCCCCTTTCTCCACATCCTCGCCAGCATCTGTCATTTCGTGACTTGTTCATTTTAGCCATTCTGACTGGTGTGAGGTGGTATCTCA
>ML107356.1:0-39178 GCA_003697995.1 Taxidea taxus jeffersonii
GATGGGAAGGTTAAAAGGCATTAAATTGCTCTTGCTCATACCTTAACTAGATCTGGCACAATACTGGAACAATATTGTGTTCCAGTAAGACTTTATTTACAGAGACAAGTGGTGGGCTAATATGTCCTATGGGTTATCCTTTTGCAAATCTCCATCTAGATGATGTAAGTTGCAAATGGCTTTGAGGTTCTCACATCTCCAGAATAGCTAACAACTTACGCACAGTTAGGGGCTGAACACCTTTGCCGGTGATCATTGTGAAGACAAAAATGTGTGCCTATGGAGGAAGCTGAGGTTTGTGGCCAGTAGTTTTCAGAGTAGGAGTAGAATTAAAGATCTCTTGTAACAAGCTAGTGAAAGAGAAAACTAACAAATACATGGTCCGGAGAAGAACCGGGACATGAGCGTTCACACCAGCATCGTTCATAACATCCGAAAAGTGGATACAACCCACATTTCCATCAGCTAACGAGTGGATATATGAAATGTGGTCTGATCATACAGTGGAACGTTATTTGGCCATAAAACTGCATACTGGGGACACCTGGGTGACTCAGTCGGTTAAGCGTCTGCCTTCAGCTCAGGTCATGACTCCATGGTCCTGGGATCGAGCCTCGAATTGGGCTCTCTGCTCAGCGGGGGAGCCTCCTTCTCCCCCTGCCCAAAGCTCCCCTGTGTGTGCTCGCTCCCTTTCTCTCTCTCACAAATAAATCAAATCTTAAAAAATGAGTAAAACTCCCTGCTGAGTCTGTCGTAGATGAACTTTGGAAACGTGATGTGAAGTGAAAGAAGCCAATCACAAAGGACCACAAAGTATGAGTCCATTCTGTATGAAATGTCCAGAATAGGCAAATGCATAGAGACAGAAAGTAGATTGGTGGTTGCCAGGGTCCAATGGGGGTCAGACGTGGGGAGTCATGGCTGATGGGTGATTTTAGCACGTGTGATGACAATGTTCTAAAATTAAGTAGTGGTTATGGTTGTACCACTCTTATTATACTAATTGTATTCCTAAAGTAGTATATTTTATATTGAATTATATATTTTAAAGGAGCAAATTATATTTTAATAAAGCTGTTAAAGAGCGTTGGTTTAGGTTAACTGGTGATCGTCATTTGAAACATTTGTCCCTTATGATCTGTATATAGCTTGACTAATTTGAGGAGGACTTGATCATCATGAAGTTGAGATGCTCATGTTTTCGTTACGGGAGGCTGTGAGCTTTTTCTCTTTCTGCTGTTTCAGTGAGTGCCTCGGCTGTACAGACTATGGATGTTAAATCAGGTCTCACAATGGCCCACGGTAAGTTTCAGCTAAGTCTTAGCATTTTATGTGCAGTTTCTGCCCTGAGTCTTAGAACTGATTAACCACAAGTGCTTCTGTGGGGTAACTATGCAAAACAGAAGACGTTTTAGTGAATGCAGAGAAGTTAATAATACTGCTGTCCTCATATGTCACATTATTATAAACTGTATATACCTACCAAAGTCATAAAGTAACAAATGTGTGTGTTGCTAGACTCACAAGCGGAGATTTTAATGTTGAGCGGTACTTTGATTGTGTATGATTTTGGGTGGAGAGTGATAGGTGTTGGGCAAGAAGGTGATTTTCTACTAGACCAGCCAACCAGCACATGCCACAGGGCATACCTGACTGTTTTCATAACTTTCAGTGCGGCAGCAAGTCACCTTTTTTAAACAAACAGTTTCAGTGATTGGTTGGAAAAATCTAGAAAAGACATGTGATGGAAACCAAAGGGAAAATTGGGAGCCTCAGGAGGAAACCACTGCCAAGAATCAGTTCCTGGACCAGGGTGCAAGGGTGATACTTGTTAATTACGTGATCCAGCCGATAGGGTGAATATCCGTCACCATATTTTATTTTTATAGTGTTAAGGCACTTAGACTTTTTGTAAGTATGTTTTCATCCATTGTTTGCCTACAGTCTGCTGTATATTCACTGAGTTAAAAGATGGGAGGGGGACCAAGTTTTTTCTGTCTTACCTATAAATGCTTCTGGAATGTAAATGATTACTTCATTCCATTTTGCTTTTTAGCCTTTGAGTTAGACTTAAATCGATGGTCAGTCAAGTCAGACTCTGTGTGTTCAGAAATATTTTTCACATTAGCATGGCCTTCTGTACCCATCCTTTTTGTTCACTGAACAGACTCATGAAGGTGCCCCTTACTTTTTCTCCTGAGGTCATTTCAAGCAGGTCAGTACCCCCTAAGCCTGTGTTCACACTATGTAATGCATAAACTCCCCACGTACTGGGTGTTAGTATTTATGGATGTTTAGGACTTGCAGGTGTCCTCCTTCTGGACCAGCAACAGAGGTAAAATACATGTGGGACCTATGTAAATTTGCTTTAATACTGAATAGGCAAGAAAAATTCCCCTGGCAAGTACTCCCTAGTCATATTCTTTATGTCAGGTCTAAAACCTCTCTTGACTTCTTTTTCAGGGTTGAGTTTTCTAACACATTGCTGGCCACTTCTCTGTACTTCAGTGTGTTAGAGTTTCTTTTTCTCGTTCTTGCTACTTTGTTATCATTAGCCTTTCGTGTGACAACATAAGAGGACTACATTTTCTTGCTTCCTATTGGCACCCAATAAAGACGTCCTACAGTAGGTGCATTTGGCAGTCTGGAGTTGGTTCAAGAGTCCTGACAAATCCATCAGTTTCAGAGCACGGGGTTCCTTATGGACTTTGCCTTGATTAGAGCTGGGCTGCGTGAACCAGCCATGCCCCCTTGCTGGCATCTGCTGGGATTAAAAGGCAGTTTTAAATGCCAGCCAGACCTGGCATGAGGCCTGCGGCCTTTGGATGGGGATCTGAGCCGATTTGTGATCATCTCAATGGGCGGGAGCAAGGAGGAGGCTTGTACGGAGGCCCACTGACCTGCTCCCCCCCCACAGCCATGGCAGTGACCCCAGCTGTAGGGGGTGGGGGCAGGGGGACAAGGGAGCAGGGAGCCTTAGTCTGTGTTGCGTAACATTATTTAGCCTGATTAGCTCTCAATCTATCCTGTTGTTCCATCTAGAGCTCGATGAAGCTCTTTATGATGAAAAATGTCATGATCACTCAGTCTTCGGTTGGGTTCCCTGGGGAAACAGGCTCTCAGGTGGAGATTTGCAGGCGGGAGGTCTGTAGGGCAGTTTTCTTGGACAACCCTGGACACAGAGCCCAGACTCACTGTGGTGGGGGCCTCTGCAGATCTCACCAGGAGCTGGAAGGCGAGGTGGGCTCTTTAGAGTTGTCCTGGATGGAGCCATCAGTTATCAGACGTGGGCTGCCCCAGGGAGGGGTCAAGGATGTAGGCTGCTCCTTTCCACTGAGACAGCAAAAAGTAGAAGCCAAAGGTCAGAGGAAAGCACTAGAGGGGAATGAGAGGTGCAGATGAATTATTTGGCTGAGCATAGGGTATGCAGAAGAGATTTGAGGGAAGCCTGGCTGGTTGAGACTGTTCACGGTGAGCACCGGGTGCCAGCTTCCAGACGTTTGGGCCGTCCCTGGGCAGTATGTAGCCGCTGAGAGGCTGGGCATGGCCAGGCTGGAGGCCGGGGCTTGGAGAAGCTCAGCCCAACCAGAGTGTATTCCAAGAACTGAAGCTGGACAGACCAGCTGGGGATCGAGGAGGGGGTCTCTGTGAGACTCTTCACCTAGGAATTGGGGTTGAGGTTTTGAGACAAGAGGGGGCAGACATACCAGCTGTTCCGTGGAACTGTTGAAAAGGTGTAGGTGCAGGTGATTCGGGCAAGGGCGAGGGAAGGGTCAAGAACTCCATGAGCTCACAGAGACAGTGCCATTTAGAGAAGTCCAGAAGACAAATCCAGAAACTGCCAGTAGGAAGGCACTACGGTTTCGTGGCCAAGGGCCTGGACTGTGAAGGGAGGCAAGCAGTCTGGGTTCACAGGTGGTTCAGGAAGCCGTAGGTCTAGGTTTCCTTGCCTACTGAACAGGAATGGCTACTTCAGTGGGCTGTGGTAAGGATCAGATGAAGCAGTGCCTTTGGAACCGGAGCCAGTGAGCAAGCACACTGGCCAGTGTTAGCTTCTGGGGTTGGGCTGACAAAGTCCAGCACAGCCAGCCTGTGCCAGAGAGGGCTGGTAGAGACCCGGGAGTTCGTCTTCTGGAGGTAATGGTAGGAAACTGACATAAGGATTTTTCTGGAAGCCTCTGGAGAGTTCAGGGGAGGGAGACTCAGGTCTTTGAGTATGTCAGCTCAGCCTGGATATCTCAACTAAAGACAAGAGCTGGGTCATTTGTAGGCTGGGCCTGTGGCTTAGAAAGCATGAGAACGGTAGGTCCTTCACTCCACATTGGACATCAGTCTGCTGGGTTAGAGCTGGGGCCTGGTGGCCCTCATTTCCTTAGCCTGTATAGTAGGAGCCCAGGTTTGCTATGCCCCAGAACCCCACCTTCTGCCCACCAGCACCAAAGGTCACAATTTTGAAGCTTTGTCTCCACTCAAGAGAAGTAAGTCCTAGGACTGTCCTTATAATGATAACAAATATGCATATGATGGTTTGGGGAGATTTTATAGAGCTTTTCCTCATAACTTAATATTTATTTTTTTTAAAGATTTTATTTATTTATTTGTTAGAGAGAGAGAGAGCACAAGCAGACAGAGAGGCAGGCAGAGGCAGAGGGAGAAGCAGGCTCCCTGCCGAGCAAGGAGCCCCATGTGGGACTCGATCCCAGGATGCTGGGATCATGACCTGATGTTCAACAGTTGGAATTAAATGCTTCTTTGTGTGATCATGTTCATGTTTCAAAATTGAGTGGACGGCTATTTCCTAATAAGCTGTGCTCCAAACGTTCGCTGGAAAGCAGAGTACAATGCTTTTTCCCACTCAGTGCTAGATAGATTGCTAACAAGCTAGAAGATCCTCTTTATGTGTACTTAAATATAATATGTATTTATTTATTTGTGTATACCTGTGTGTATGTGTGTGTATGTTTATAGATGCCTAAAACAGAGTATCAGAAATACTCTTCTGCAAATTAAAAGCTCAGACTTCCAAGTAGGAGATGTTAAGTCTGAGCTTATACTTGCAAAGCACATAGATCCGTGCCCGACAAGCTGGTGGGCGCTCAGTAATTATTGGCCGTGACTACCCTTGCTGGTTGCCCACTCTGGGGTCTGGTGTGGAGTGAAATGGCCTTCACCTTGTAGGTGCAGGGGGAGAGCTCCCTGGGGAGGTGCGCTGTGACACTCTCCAAGCCGAAGGTGAGTGAAATACGCCCTTGCTAGCTAGACTTCCGGTTGCATTTTATCCCAGTGTCCAAAGCCTGATTTCCTGACCCCCCAAAACTGACCTTCGCCAAGAAGGAACTTCCCCTCTTTTGATGGGATGGGGCTTGGCTTTATCCATGCTGCCCACGGGTTTTCTTGAGCCCCAGTCATGTGACCGGGGAAGTCACTGAGAGGCCTTACCCCCCTCCCCCCACCCAGGGCACTGTTCTGGGGTGGGATTGAGAACAGCCCCTCTTCACGTGTCATCTGTCCACAGCCTCGCCCTGGTGGCTTTCTGGGAGCAGAAGGAGGTGTGAACCATGGTTTGGGGACCCAGAGATGTCTAAGAATGGGGTCCTCATCCTGCTGCTGACCCTGGGTTGACCTGTCCTCTCACCATCCTGGTCCTCCCACCTGAAGACCTTGGGGCTAGTGAGAAGTGAGGATCCCAGGGCCTTAGGCATTTCGTCATGTTTTTATCTTCGGGAATTGAAATAGTTTCATTAATTTTCTCTTTAGCCACCTCATCAAAATATTTTATAAGGAAGGTATTTTGTGGGGGAATAAGTGAAGAAGACCTTTTGCAGTTGTGTCCTTGTGTCTTAAAAGAATCCTGTCAGGCACGAGGTTGCTGAGTGAGAAACGATGTAATTATCTGAAGATGTAATTTCCTTGGGGGGGGGGGCTGAATTAATGGAAAATACCTGGAAAGAGCAGATACCATGAAAAAGGGACCAGCTTTAACTGACTGCCTCCATATTTCTTCCCAGCAAATTCTGCTGTTTTAGGTATGATTAGAATACCATGAAACTATATCTTTCAAAATTATTTGAAAGGAAACTAATTTTACTTTGCTGTTTGTCCTGTTTGTACTATTCTTATTTTTCCTTGTTAATAGAGCAGGCATTCTCATCGCACATACTGGAAACCATAGAAGAGCTTTCAGAGGAAGAAAAAGGTAACCGAGGGCTCACTCAGGATTTCTACCTGCATAGATTCTACTGAGATGCTGAAACCCAAACCTTGAAATTGGCCATCCAATGGTTTTGTCACACCAATTAGGGAAGACATTTATGTTTGGGGATGACGTTCTCAATCCATCTGTACTATTCTACCATCTTATTCCTTTAATACGCTGTTTTATTTTTCCCCTGCTTTACTGTATGCTTAGCATGTGACTAAGACCTTCCTGTGTTAGGGAACTTGGGGAAAAAAAAACCGAAGTCTTTATGTCAACACAGATATTTTCTGGTCAGAGGGCAAGTCGACACAAATGCGTTGTGCGCCCGATGAGGCAAAAATATTCCTAGCACAGGAGTTCTTTCTCACACCCTGAGTCTGGGAAATGAGAGTCTGTGAAATGAACTGCCCATTTCCATATTATTTTAATAGCAAGAAAAGCATGATTAAGCTCCCAATGTAGAATATTTGTAGGCAGAATGTCTTAAAAAAAAAAAGTTATATTTATTACAGAGAGCAAGAGCACACATGGTCGGTGGGGGGAGAAGAAGACAGAGAATCTTAAGCAGGCTCTGTGCCCAGTGCGGAGCCTGATGCAGGGGCTCAGTCCCATGACCCTGAGATCATGACCTGAACTCAAAACAAGAGTCAGAGGCTTAACCGACTAAGCCACCCAAGGGACCCCCCAGATAATGTCTTTATGGTGAAATTTGGGAACTGTTCAAGGTTTGGGGAGATAATTAAAGTCATTGTGGCTTATTCATTTTATTCAGCAGCTCTCAAAATTATTTTCTGTCAATTAATCTTTGAAGTTTATGAAAATCATTGCACCTTATTTAGAGTATTTCCTGATGCCAGACTTGTAGATCCTGAAACAATTATACTTGAATCTGTTTACCATCATTTTCTCCTTAACAATGATAAGGCTTGACACCCTATATTACCTCTTTAGGAGAAAGCAAATTGTTAATATTTATCTGAACTTGGGTTTTACCCTTTGTGTTAGGAAGAGAATTAAAATGATACATTCCGATTTGTAAATTCTTAATATTTGTTGTAACTTCTGTGTTCTCTAGATGACTTTTTCCAAATTGATTTTTTAAAGATTTTATTTATTTATTTGTCAGAGAGAGAGAGAGAGCACAAACAGGGAGAGCAGCAGGCAGAGGGAGAAGCAGGCTCCTCGCTGAGCAGGGAGCCCAATATGGGACTCCATCCCAGGATCCTGGGATCATGACCTGAGCTGAAGGCAGATGCTTGACTAACTGAGCCACCAGGCATCGCCACTAGGCGTCTCTTCCCAATTTATTTTTAACAAGGCTACAAATCGAGATGTGACTCAGGCATGCCCACTGTATCTGTGCAATGTTTATTTTCCATTTGCTTTCAAGTAATGTGCTTTCTCCCTTCTACATGTTATTTATTGATGCCTGGAACACCAAATATCTTATTTTCTGCAGAAACCATGAAATGTGCCGAGAGGTCACATGGAGTCTCAAGTTCACACTCATTTAAAAAAAAAAAATGAGTCTGGGGCACCTGGGTGGCTCAGTGGGTTAAGCCTCTGCCTTTGGCTCAGGTCATGATCTCAGGGTCCTGGGATTGAGCCCCGCATCGGGCTCTCTGCTCAGCAGGGAGACTGCTTCCCCCTCTACCTCTGCCTGCCTCTCTGACTACTTGTGATCTCTCTCTCTGTGTCAAATAAATAAATAAAATCTAAAAAAAAAAAAAAAAACCCGAGTCTGTTAGATTCCTAGAGACCATCCTCACTTGGTCCACTGTGACCCCTTGGGGCCCCCACTTAGACCCACAACATCCTTTTGCTTGTGTTGTAGAATTCTCCCCAGACCGCATAAGGTGTGAGTTTGGGATCGCTACCAGCAAACACCCTCGTTTGTTATTTCCACATGCAGGGAACCAGACTGGGAAAGAAAATAACCTTTGCCACCCTCCATGTGTTTAGGCACAGCTCTAGTGGGACAGAGACGAGGGCCGAAGCCCGCCAGACAGGCCTGAGTCCCCAGCACACTGTTACAGAAGCCAGTGACCACACGAATCGAATCCTTCAGGGACTCCGTGGAGTCAGCAAGCCGCTAGCACATAAATTGCCATCAGAAAATTCCTCGGCTGGGCTAACATTTTGCAGATGATGCCTGTACAGCTCAGTTTTGGCGGTGGCTTGCACAGCACTGGGGCTGTTACCCAGAAGCATGCATGACCACTTCTGCTGACAATCCTGGAGAGGCGTATTTGATCTTGCTGTTCTATAGGGGCCAGCAGGGGTCTCAGAGGCCATTTCATTGTTCAGGAACTCCAAACGCAGGGGGATGGGGAGCTTGCTCCAAGTTGTTGAGCTTACTTAGTGATGGGGCTGGTACTCAAGCCCAGGTTTCCAGCTTTCCACAGTTTACTGCAAAGAACAAAGGGGACAGAGGCAGGCTGGTCCAGGACTTGGCGGGGCAGGGGCTGGAGCAGTGTCTTTACCTCTCTGGTTTTCGCGTTCTCATGTGAAAAATGAGAAGACTGATTCCTAGATTTTGATGTCCCTTCTGACTCAGAAATTCTGTTTCAGTGTTTTTCACTCTGGTTTGTGCTGTAACTATTTGCTCACCAAAACTGGTACATTGTGCATCCGCTAGAAATGATCACTTGTGTGGGCTGCTGTACGTTGGGCCACCTGCCTGGGAAAGCGTTGTCTTACTGATCGTGGTGAGCAGTACGTGCTTTGATTAAAATCTTCCGTCGTGATCGGCTTTCCAGCGATGAATTCCACCTTTACGTTAAAAACTTCATTTTTTTTCCTGTCCACTCGACATTCTTTTTCTTGCTTCCCCCCCACCAGCCCCAGCCTCATAAGGGTCCTTCCTACCAAGCGTTTTCTCATTATCCATAAACGAATCCAAAGCAAGCATCAACATGTAAAGCAAATTTGAGAATAGGGGAAATGTTTAATTGGCAGTCATTTCGGGAAACTCGGTCACTAGAAGGAGCTTATCATCAGGGTTGAGGGTGAACCCAACCCAGTCGGCAAACAAACTCAGTTCTCTTGACCCGGTTCTTGGGGAGCAGACAGAGCCTGGAGTCTCTCTGGCTGTGCTTCTGTGTAGTTCTTTTTATATCCTGGGCACTGGCCCGAAAATCCCTTTGTGTGAACAGGGCGGGAGTTGTGTCTCTTCCTGTGGTAGTGCCATGACTCCTGGGCAGTCTCTTGGTACCTCTTCTCATTGTTCACCCTAGATGGTTCACCCATCTATTCACCCTAGATGGTTTTCTACACTCGATGGCCAGCCAGCCGCCAAAGTCTGCAACACGGCCACGGCTGCAGCTAAGCCCCCTAGATTTTGTTGTGTTGTTCCTAAGACAGAAGTGCTTTTTATTTTATTTTATTTATTTGAAAGAGAGCAAGAGTGTGAGCGGGGCAGGGGTGAGGTGGGGAGGAGCACGAGGGAGAGGAACAAGCAGACTACACTGAGCGCAGAGCCGATGCGGGCTTCCATCCCATGACCCTGAGATCATGACTTGAGCCAAAAATCAAGAGTCAGATGCCCGCCCAGCTGAGCCACCAGGTGCCGCCAGAAGCTTTTTTTTCAAAGGTGGCTCCAGAATATTGGAAAACATCGGTGAGAAAGCAGCATGAGTGCTGAGAATGAAAAATTCAAGATTACTTTTGATTTTTACTAACACATAATCGTACGAAATTTCGTAATTTCGGTTTCGCAAACTGCAGTCCCAAATTATAGACAGCATTATCATGCAGGATTTTTCCTCTTACCTAATGTACACGCAGTTAATTGGACTACTTACGCCCTCAGCGAAAGTGTTGATTCATGAACAGAAATATTCTTTACTGCTGGAATTTTAGAGAGTTTAGAGAAAGTCTGAGACATGGGGCCGCTTTGTTGTGGATCTTCTGTCGGTCTGAACGTTGTGGGTCCCTATAACTCCCATCTTGTGGGGTGGGCGAGGCGGGGCCCCTGCAGCCCCAGACCAGCTCGGCATGGGCAGTCGGCACCACCCTTGTGGGGTGAAATGCCCCTGTTCGGGGAACAGACTCCAGATGACAGCAGTGTCATCGTGTTCTCCCAGACCTGGCTTTGCACCTTCACAAAGGGTCCGAACAGCCCAGGAAGGAGCCTCTTCCATCAAGCCCTCCCTCTGCTTATACAGAGGATTCTGTTCAGGGTCATGTAGTCACTCCCTTCCTCCAAACGCTCTTGAACGCCACCTGTTTCCATGGGGGAATGAAAGAGGAACAGGGAAGGAAAAGTTAGGAGAATCTGGCTCGTTATTTTTTCCTTTGATTTTAGTGATAGGTTATTTTTTTTTAAGATTTTATTTATTTATTAGTTAGAGAGAGAGCGAGCGAGCACAGGCAGACAGAGAGGCAGGCAGAGGCAGAGGGAGAAGCAGGCTCCCTGCCGAGCAAGGAGCCCGATGTGGGACTCGATCCCAGGACGCTGGGATCATGACCTGAGCCGAAGGCAGCCGCTTAACCAACTGAGCCACCCAGGCGTCCCAATGATAGGTTATTTTAAACAGAATATATTTTTCCTAAGACTCTTGCTAACCTCTTTTTCATCTTGACAAATATTTTGGGAGGGATAATTTCACACTTTGAAATTTTATACCAATTTCAAATTATCAATTTCAAATATATCAATTTCAAAATATCAAATTAATAAGTTCTACTGAACTTTTTAAATCAAAATTTCATTACTTAATGTAAATCGGGCTTCCTCACAAAATGATACATAAATTCTAACAATTTAGGCGAGATTAATTTTTCAGAAAGTAGTAAATAATTTCAGGAAGAACCACTGAATGTCTAAAGAATTCCTTTTTTCTACTGTGCTTCTGCAGACACATTTCTCTTGCATTATTCATCTAATAATGATTCAGTTAAGGGGTCGAGAAAGAGTATTTTTTTTAAAGATATTATTTATTTATCTGACAGAGAAACACAGCGAGAGAGGGAACACAAGCTGGGGAATGGGAGAGGGAGAAGCAGGCTTCCTGCCCAGCCGGGAGCCTGCTGTGGGTTCCATCCCAGGACCCTGGGATCTCTTGACCTGGGCTGAAAAAAGAGTCTTTAAAGACACCCAAATTTTGAGGTCTATTTAAGATACTTTTAAAAGTTGTGATACTTCCGCACCATATAAATGATTAAACAATCCAAAAGCCTTATCACATTACAAAGTGCTTGCTTGCTGTTTTTAAAAGTGATGTTTTGCCATTTTCTACTTAGAGCTTTTATGTATTTAAAATGTTAACACACTTTGTAAACCTTATTTCAGGAAGGGAGAATGAACAGAAATTAAATCACAGCAAGATCCACCTAAGGAAAGCTTTGAAGAGTAACCCCTCCCTCACGAAGGAAATAAGGAGCGTCTTGGAGCAGAGTCTGCTAGAGAAGCTGGAAACCTTGGGGATTAATGCGGTAAGCTCATTCGTTTTGGGAACGTTCGCTGGTTGTGTTGTATTTTGTTTTCTCGATAGGAGAGGATCAGAGAAGAGAAGAAGGCGTGTCTGTTCCGTCCTTGTGCACTCATTCTGTCCTGGTGGCCCAGCTTGCATTATTGGTTAGACAGTCTCTCTCTCTGTTTCCCTCTCGCGCGCACACACACACACACACACACACACACACACTCACACACCCCTCTCGGTGCATTGGGTCCTGGCACTCACCGCCTGCCACTCATCCTGTGCACTCATACACACTCCCTCTATGTCCCACTGCCCCGGGAGCTCCTCTTGAGGCCAGAATACTGTGTTCTGTGTCAGGGCATCCCCTCCCTCGATGCAGCAGACAAAAGGTGGGCACAGTTGATGGTGACAAATGCTCATGAAATGAAGAACATCCCAGGCTAATAAGCTTAATATTTTACTGCTTCAGGATATACGTGGAATTCCAAGCGATCACTTCAGCAGGGTGCTAAGAACTGTGGAATCAGCGAGACACGAACGAGAGAGGCAAATACCCAACATTCAGCAAATTCGAGACTTCCTTGAACATGAGGTCAGCTGTAAAATTGAGGAGAGAACCTTCCTGACCTCAGGTAAGCCTGTCACCGGCCGCCATTTCATTTCTGCACATAGGAAAGAAGTCCTGTTGCCTTTCATAATTTTTAAAGGGTTTGCAGACTTTGGAACTCCATTGGCAAGTCTCGTATTGTTTGGACCATTATAGGTTGAGTCTTGGATTTTATTTTAATGCTAAAAAATGGTGGGGTGCCTGGGTGGCTCGGTGGGTTGAGCATCGGACTCTTGGTTTCAGCTCCCACATTGAACTCCATGGCCAGCAGGAGCCTGCTTGAATATTGTCACTTTCTCTGCCCTTTCCTCTGCTCTCTCTCTCTCTCTCTAAAATAAGTAAATCTTTAAAAAAAAAATGCCTGTCATGTGGACTCTAGAGCCAAGAGCTTTTTGGTTTCAAGAGCCACTGAAGACAGTATTGTAGTATTTTCTTGTGCTTTTCACTCACTGATCGTGAAGGCAATGGAGAGTCATGAATGATGGTCCTGTTCCAGATAAGTACGTTCCTCAAGTGGATACCCTTTCCAACGGAGAGATACCCAAGGCCGTGCAGCTTCCTCCCAGAAGCAGACAGCTGATAAGACAAAGACCTGTTTTTACCGATAGGACGTCTGTCCCAAAGTGAGTATTTTCGACCCTAAAATGTCTTGTACTCATGTTTATCCCGGTCGGCTTGGGCTGCTATAACAAAATTCTGTGGACCGGGTGGATTGAACAACAGAAAGCTGTTTTCTCACACTTCCAGAGTTTGGATGTCTGAAATCAGCATGACATAGGGTCGGGTTCTGGTGACACCTTGCTTCTAGGCTGGTAGATGGCCCACCCTCTCACTGTGTCCCCCTGTGGCAGGGAGAGAGAGGGGTCTGCTCCGTCTTCCTCTTCTTAAAAGGACACTAATCCTTTTATGAGGGCCCTAGCCTCATGACTTCAAATTAATGTAATTACCTCCCAAAGGCCCAGCCTTCCGAGAGTGTCCCTGGGGGGGTTAGGACTTAAACACGTGGATTGTAGAGCCACGCAGACATTCTACCCACAATAACGTCTGCCCCAGTAGAGCGCCATGCTTACAGTTCCTACCTGCCTGTCCTTGGTACCAGCCCATTTCTTGCGGTTTATTCTCTTTAACAAATGTTCAAAAGCAAAAATTACCCATTCCGTAGAAATTTATATTAAACATTAAATTATTTGCTCGTGCTATTTAGAAATCATTTTCTTTTGTGTTTTAGAATTAAGAAAAATATCATAGAAGATCATTTTCCCAGAAAGTCTTCAACTATTACGTGAGTACTTGGGAGTGGGGAGAGGGCGTTTAAAAAGCTCTTTCCCCTGAACATATGTTTTGTTGTAAATTAGTAAGTGCGCTGTGATTAGCTAAAACCCTAATTATTAAACATCACAATTCATTTGTCACAATTCATTACTCCTTTGTGACATGTCTTTTGTGTCTTCATCAGATTCTCTGTAAGTCAATAGCCCTTATCACCTTGTGGCCTCCACTAAGAAGTGGCACCACCCCTAGTCATTTCCATCATTCCCCTCTCTGTGTCTCATGATTTTCAATAAGCACGATGAATTAAATGAATGATATCATCTTTTAGTGGCTGGATCCTTGAGAGTGTAATCAGATGATATTATGGTGTTCTTACAGACATCAAGAATGGCTCTAGACCTTAATCTCTTGGGCCCTCTTAGGATACGAAGGATCCTAGCTCCATCACTCATGAACTTGTACCATTGATTCACTTGCTTACCTGTTTAGGCCTGTCTTCTTATCTGTTCAATGGGGTGATGCTGCTTTTTTCACAACACAGTTCTATAAATTAAGAGCCTGGCTGGCTCAGTCAGTGGAACACACAGGTCTTGCAAGGTCACGAGCTGAAGTCCCACATTGGGCATGGAGCCTACTTTTTAAAAAAAAAAGGAGAATAAATAAAAATTAGAAGATTTATGTTTTACAAAGAGAAAAAGAAAAGAAAAGAGCTTGACCTCAGGGCTTGGCACTTAATGGGGACTTAATAAATTATAGGTACATTATGTTATTAATTATAAATAAAACTAATGATGACTGAATTTCATCATCGACTTTTTCTAGAGCTATTACTGCTATAAATATCTCTTCTTGAGGGGTTGTGTATATATAGTCGAGACAAAATAAATTATATAGATAGTAAGGATAGTATAAATAGAATATAATAGAGACAATAAGATGATTTACTTTTCAAAAGCATTTTTCACGTACAAAAATCTCATAGGAGCCTTATTTCATGGGATGTAGTATGACTGAACATTGTCTGGAAAAATATAAGTGATCAAAGAATATTCTCGAATGAATGAACACTGCGATGAACATCTATCTCACTTTATTTTTTTAAATACCTTTAATTTTTCTTTTTTAATTGTGGCTAAAAAAACACTCACCCAACAATTTCCAAGTGTACCTACTATTGTCAGCCATATGTGCATGGTGCATAGACAATTCCCTTTTTAAAAAAATGTTTAAAATTTTTTATTTAAATTCTAGTTGGTTACCATACAGTGCAGTACTGGTTTCAGGAGTAGAATGCAGTGATTCGTCACCTCCTGCAACACCCGGTGCTCGTTGCAACAAGTGCCCTCCTTAATGCCCAGCCCCCATCTAGCCCATCCCCCACCCACTTTAAAATGGGGTGCTAATTCACGTGATGAAGCAAGTGGGATTGTGTCTATAAAAGCACTCTGTAAAGTGCAGCGTGGAGGTAAATTATAAGTAATGATGCTATTTTAAAAGATAGGGTAGTTTTACCACCGAAGAGATTTCTTTCCCCAAATCCTTGGTTTTCATTTGTTTAGGACCCCTCCGTTCAGTTCGGAGGAAGAGCTGGACGGTGATGACGTCATCCAGGCATGCGCATCCCCGGACTTGCTTCCTGCTCAGTCCTCCAAAAGCAACAAGTGTACCTTTGGGAAGAACACGGTCAGAAGCGACACAGACTGGACCGAGGGAAGTGAAATCGAGGACTCCGATATTTCTCCCAAGCCCACAGGTAAGCTCTGGTCATTGAAAATCCTTCTGGAAATTTTGTTTGGAACAGTGGTTCCCCAGGTGGGGGGCACCAAGCACTGGGAGGAGGAGCTGAGAAAGTGCTCAAGGAAAGGATGGGGCTAACCCAGAAGCCACGGCTGCCTAAGGAAGATGCCCAGGGCTTAGCAGCTAATTGACGCTCAGGTGGAAGGACAGGAAGCAGTTGGGGGATGCCTAGGTATGTTCGTTTCCTAGGACTGTAGGATCAAAGTACCACATATCTCGTGGCTTAAAACAGAAATTTCTTGTCTCCATTCCAGAAGCTAGAAGGCCAAAATCAAGGGTTGCAAGGTTGGTTCTTTGTGAGGGCCATGAGGAGAAGATCTGGTCTAAGCCTCTGTCCTCAGCTTGTAGGGGGCCATCCCCGTTCATGCATCTGTGTCCGAATTTCCCATTTTTATAAAGACACCAGTGGCACCAGATTTGGGTTCACCCTCACGAACTCACTTGAATTTGATTACCTCTTTAAAGGCCTTCTCCCCAAATAAGGGCACATTGTGAGGAATTGGGGATGAGAACATCATCATATGACTGTGGAGGGGCGCAGCTCACGCACATGTTGGGCGTCTGTGAGAAGGGCTGCTCTCAGACACCCGGCCACCTGGGGAGACGGGACAGCTCTAAAGGGGCAGAAGAGCCAAGTGTGCGGCAGCTGACTGTCTGCTGAAGAGAAGTGGGGCTGAAGGGTCATTTCTTAAAAAAAGAAATTCTGTTTAATGCAGTTCAAAAATTATATATTTTAAACATATCAGATATAATTCATTTATTGTATTCTATATAATTTATATTTATATAATTATAATTTTATATAATTATAATTATATAATTATATAAAATTTGTTTTTGTTTATATAATTTATATAATTACATAAGATTTATATAATTACATAAGATATAACTAATTCATTCTAAAGTAAAGAGTATTTTGAAAATACCCTCATGAATATTCCACTCCTACAGACTACCTCACTGAAATTAAAGTTTCTGACCACAGCTTGAATGAGACCGTCCTTCATTGATTTCATGAAACCTTGGGGTGCCTAGGTGGCTCAGTTCGTTAGGCGACCACCTTCAGCTGAGGTCATGATTCTGGGGTTCTGGGATCGAGTCCCGCATTGGACTCCCAGCTTGGCAGGGAGTCTGCTTCTCCCTCTGATCTCCTCCCTCTAATGCTCTCTCTCTCTCAAATAAATAAATGAATTCTTTAAAAAAACAAACAAACAAACAAACGTCTTATTGCTTCTGGTCTAGGGGATCCTGATTTTTCTAAAAGGAATTATACATCTTAATGTAATTTTTTTCAACCCACAAAATACATCAATGGATTTTAATTTAATAAACACGATTATTTGTAATGCTCAGACTCTTTCAAAGTCACTTGTTCAAGATGTTTCGGAATCTAGAAAGATACTTTTTTAAAAAACTGTACCTATTTTCTGTTGGTCACATAGGAACCTCCATTAAAACACTAACTGAAAAAGTTGAAAAGACGGTTTCAAATCACAGAAGTGTGAATAAGCCAGTTGGTGGGATTAACGTTGCTGAGGCGTTCATCAAAAAAGAATTAAAAGAAGAACTAAAGGTGAAATCACCCTTGCTCCCTAAACATGCACAGAGAAATTCATCTTTTAACGAATATACCTTAATAACTGTACTTCTTGTAGCGAAATGTCAAATATTTAGTAGCGGCCGTTGAGATTTATACCGTACCTTGTCTGCAGGATGATTGCATTTCTTTCTATTCTGTAGAGAATCCAGGATATTGGAAGGACAGTGGGTAAGAAGGCATCACTTGCTGCTCAGGCTTTACAGGTTTTCAAACTCCTATCACGTGTCTAGCTTGACGTGGCTGAATATTAGCTAGTTTGCACTCGGATGCTTGGGACTGGCTAGAACCTGGGCCTTGGCTCCACGTCCTCGGCAGGACCTGACAGTAAGATAGGGACTTTTGGGGGCTTAGCCCCACTTGGGAGCTGGAGTGTGCAGAGAAAGGCATCAGAGAGACCAGGGCAGAGCCTGAGCTCTCTTCCCAGAGTGGAGGAAAGGCCCCAACCCATTCCCAGCAGCTTCGACCTGAGGTTCAAGGTCAGCTCATTCCAGATGTAAAAGCTCCTGCCTGTGGACCAGCCCAGCTTTACTGCTACAACAGAGTGTTGCCAGGATTTTGTAGAGTCATGGCTGGTAGAGTAGGTAGGACACATGGAAATTCCATGGCAAGAAACAAGGAGGTGGTTCTGTCTGCCTACAAAATGCAGATTTCCAAATCCGTTTCCTTGCCCTCCAGAAATCACCAGACATGGAATCTCCAAGATTCCCCAGCTTCAGATCATTCGGTGTCAGCAGCTCTGTCTAGCCATCAAAATAACAAGGGACGCCCGCATGCGCTGCGTCTTTAAGAAACGCTCATGGCGGGACGCCTGGGTGGCTCAGTTGGTTAAGCAGCTGCCTTCGGCTCAGGTCATGATCCCAGCGTCCTGGGATCGAGTCCCACATCGGGCTCCTTGCTCGGCAGGGAGCCTGCTTCTCCCTCTGCCTCTGTCTGCCTGTGCTCGCTCTCTCTCTCTCTAACAAATAAATAAATTAAAAAAAAAAATCTTTAAAAAAAAGAAACGCTCATGGCTCTCCGTGCATTTCTGTGCATTTCTTTCAGTGCGCGGACGTGGATGACGACGACTGGGACCTATCATCCTCAGAGGAGGAAGGATCTCTGGGGAAGAAAACCGGGAGAGAACAGAAGGAACCTCTGCCTGTGAAGAATGAGGCAAATTCGACTCAAGTGCCAAGTGCCTGGGGCGCATCTAATCTGAAGGGGCCACAAGCAGAAGGTTGGCTGCTCGAGCGCCTTAAAGCACAGTCTTTTCCAGTTACTTGTGTCCTCTTTAAAAATATCTAACAAAGGGGCGCCTGGGTGGCTCAGTGGGTTAAGCCTCTGCCTTCGGCCCAGGTCATGATCCCAGGGTCCTGGGATCGAGCCCCGCATCAGGCTTTCTGCTCGGCAGGGAGCCTGCCTCCCCTCTCTCTCTGCCTGCCTCTCTTCATACTTGTGATTTCTATCTGTCAAATAAATAAAAAAATCTTTAAAAAAAAAATTCTAGCAAAGCTGTGTTGAAACAGCATCGGACAGAAACGTTGCTGGTGTAGCAAGTACCATGTGCTTTGTGCACGCTTACTCCTTTTCAGAGCCCTTTAACCCGGGTGTATTTAATTTGGACCGAATCTTTAGTCTTTAAATTTTAATGTTATTTTTGAAAATGCCCACACAGATACTCTCTTCATGCAGGTGCCTCTTTCTGATCTTACACCAGAATGGGGCCATTCTTCTGGCAGTCTTCCTGTGTTAATCTGTTTACATATTAAATGTTTCCCTTTATTTTCTTTGAGGAAAGATTTCTCTTGCAACACTGTAGCCAGTGGGATGAATTAGAGAGGAGGCCAGGAGCTGACATTGTTCCTGGATGAGTCCTAGGGTTTGGCTAAGTCCAGTAACTTAACTCGCAATATGGTTTATTTTTAAAGTTATAAAATGTGATTTGTAATTTTTGTCAAAGTTATTCTTGCATGTGGTGAAGGTCAGGTGTCCAGAAGGGTTTGTCTGTGCCCTTCCCCTAGCTGTAGCGCCCACCCTCCGGTCTGTGTGGCACCCTGAGGTCCACAGCATCTCTTGGTAGTAAGTCAGACTATAGGTTCCAGGTTCATCAACTTTAGACATGAACTGTTTTGTTTTAAAGATTTTATTTATTTCTTTGACACAGAGAGAGAGAGAGAGAGAGACAACAAGAGAGGGAACACAAACGGGGGGGTTGGGGAGGGAGAAGCAGGCTCCCCGCTGAGCAGAGAGCCCGATTTGGGGCTCGATCCCAGGACCCTGGGATCATGATCTGAGCCGAAGGCAGATGCTCAATGACTGAGCCACCCAGGTGCCCCTAGACTTGAACTCTTGATGCCCTGCTAAGACAGATGGGGTGGGGCTCATTTTCTGCACTCAGGACAGCTCTCAGGACTCCTGTTGGGTGTTTTCCTGCCCCCATCTATTACTTTATTTTATTTTAAAGATTTTATTTATTTATATGACAGACAGAGATCACAAGTAGGCAGAGAGGCAGGCAGAGAGAGAGGAGGAAGCAGGCCCCCCACCGAGCAGAGAACCTGATGCAGGACTCAATCCCAGGACCCTGAGATCATGACCTGAGCCGAAGGCCGAGGCTTAACCCACTGAGCCACCCAGGTGCCCTGCCCCACCCCCATCTGTTACTTTAAATTATACATGCAAACCTCCCTGTCCTTCCCATTTTCAGCAGGATCTCTCGCCACATCTCTAAGATGAGCCATTGCTGTGTCTGCCCTCCAAGTCACCTTTCCTCTCCGCCAGAACATGAGCCGGGCCTTTACTCCCACACAGTGCCCATCACTAGCTTATCTGTGCTTCCTAGTGAAGCCCATCAATCCTAGAAAACCCATATATACCATTTAGTTCCTCCTTGGCTTATTATAATTTTATCCTTTCTTCACACCTGTCACTCAGAGTCAGTAACAACAACAGAGCGTTACTGAGCTCGGTTAAGGATCCTGACCCTAGGGGTGCCGGGGTGGCTCAGTGGGTTAAAGCCTCTGCCTTCGGCTCAGGTCATGAACCCAGGGTCCTGGGATCGAGCCCCACATCTGGCTTTCTGCTCAGCGGGGAGCCTGCTTCTCTTCCTTTCTCTCTGCCTGCCTTCTGCCTACTTGTGATCTCTCTCTGTCCAATAAATAAATAAAATCTTTAAAAATCCTGACTCTGGATTGAATACACAGGAGAGATGCTGAGTGGAAGCCTCTAGACAAGGGTCCCTAATGGTTCCCTGGAGATGTGACCGTTTTGGGGCCCTGCAGCCTCCTCCAGGCCTGTGGGAGCTGGGGGCGTGGGGATTAGCCAACAGACCTGGATTTTTATAGGCTCGTCTGATCACTGAAGCTCCTCTTCCTCCTCCTTTCTCTCCCTCCACAGGCCTTCAAGACGAATCCAGCACCCTGAAAAGCAGCTTAGTGACGGTGACCGACTGGAGCGACTCCTCAGATGTGTAACCACCGCCTCAGAGTCAAGGTGAAGACGCCGGCAGGTTTCCAGGGACCTGCCCACAAGACTCCCCCCGCTCCTGCCTTACAGCATTTGCCACAATGACACGGAAGCTGATTCCAAGAACAAGGGTCTCTTTAACAGCACCTAATTCAGCATCGAAAAACGAAAATTGGCAACAGTATTTTGAAGCATATAGAGGTGTATGACTTCTGCTGCTTAAAATTAATATGTCATTTGAAGTCATAAAAAGTTTTTTCTTCAGAACGGTACTCTAGTGTTTAAGTGTATTTTTTCAACTAATTTTTGAGTGAATTTTTTTTAAACTTATAGCAGGTTTCGGTTTGAACTAAAACTTTTTTTTAATATGTGTCTTTCTTATGTCCATTTTCACACTGGGAGTGTTTTATTATAAAATTCCGTTAGTATGCTTAAAATTGAATTAGTGGAATCAGTGAAATCTTAAGCGTAGATTGGTTATTTTTCATATAGAAATAAGTTTAGAATTATAAAAATAGAGCTGGGCTAAGTTAAATACATTTTCCAGAAGTATGTGCACCATACTCCGACTTGAGCCCTTGTAAGCATGTTGTTATTAAACAATTATTTTAGCACGTTAAATACCATTTCTGCAGTATCATCTTTACTTTGGATATTTTATGAATAAAGTGTAGCTGTTTTCAATGTCAATTAATTTATCAGAATATGCAAAGATTGAGTCATTACTGAATTCATATGTGTATGTCGGGTTTTTTCCCCACACTTTTCAAATGCCCAACCCATATTATAAAATACCTCAAAACTAATTAGTTCTGTTCTTAACAATTGTCAATGGTCAGAAAGTTCACATGAGCTGTCTTTTGCATTTTTTTTTATACTTTGTGGTACTATCTGTACTCTGTGCCCCGCCCTCCAAAAGTAACATTTTAACTAACAGTCTGTTGGGTTTTGGATCTCCTTTGGTTGGCCAACCTTTCAAGTCGTTCGGTTGGCCAGCCTTTCAAGTAAAGCCCTCCCTTACATCACTGTGACTGCGGCTGAGTCATTAATTAATGGATGAGTTCAGAGCTAAACTTACCTTGTTGGGGGGTCCAGCTCGCCCTGTTAGCTGTGCCACAGGACATCCTGATCTGAAGCCACAACAATTTATGTTTCTGCCCCTCCCCCACCCCAAGGGTTCTTTTCACTTGTCCACTTGCCTACTTTTAAGCACTTCCCACAGGGACTGTTTTATGGAAATGCACTCATTTTCTATGCAAGCACCTTAATAAATGCCAAATCAGATTTCCATATAGGTGGACAGGGTTAAGCAACACGTACCAGAGCCACACTGTCCCTGAGAAGGCACACGGGCCACTGGACTCATTTGGTCACTTTTCCAAGAGATATTTATTGAACTATGTGGGTCTTTTTTTTTTTTTTTTTTAAGACTTTATTTATTTGAGACAGAGTGAGAGCGAGTGCATGAGCAGGGGGAGGGATAGAGGGAGAGGGAGAAGCAAACTCCCCGCTAAGCAGGGAGCCCGATGTGGGACCCGATCCCCGGACCCTGAGATCACGACCCGAGCCCTAACCCAACCGACTGAGCCACCCAGGCACCCGTATTTTGCTTTTTTAACATGCATCACAGTTCATTTAATCAGAACAACTTTGGGACACAGTAATTTATCATAATCTTCATCCTGAAGGTGTGAGAAATGTAGAATTATTAAGTAATTTGCCCAAAGCCATACAACTAGAAAGTGACAAGAGCAAGCTTTACCCGGGTCTCTAAGCTCCCCGTCTCCGCTCCCGATGGAAAGGGGTGCCGAAATGGGATGAACTCTGCTATGCAAACCCAGTATTTAAATTAAGTTGGCCCATCTGTGTTGCAAAAGCCACTCCTTGAACTCCTCTCTTTAGACCTACCATGCTGTCCTTGGAGATGTGGTTCCTTTCAGTTGTCTTTGCACCCTGTGTTTCCCTTCACCGATGCACAGCTAACATGTTTGTGGTTCCCAACAGAGCTTTTCTGTCTTTTCACCACCCCCCTCCTCTCCCTAAATTCTTCAGGAGCTAGAACACTTAAGTACAATCTAAACATTACCTTTAGTACCTTCACCAGCACAGCTCTGAAATTAAAAACTTGGTTCTAAACACACACCCATAAAATCCTGCCCCCACATAGGCCTGTAACACCCCCTTGTGGCTTTCAGTGCATTTGTATCCCTAGAAGAGATATTTATAAATATTATATATACAGTATATATCTTATATTCATATTTATTTTAATTATATATTACATATTTGTATATTTCTACATATTCTATGTGTATATATGTAATATAGAGATAATTTTTTTAGTAACAAACTTGTTCATTTCCTCTTTTTCCCACTGAGCATCTCCAAATAACGTGATTTTTCCCTTTTAAGTCTTTCACCCTGTTCAGAGACCACTGGGGCAACTTACATGCCTTGAAAAATGGTAAGTCTCTCCATTACCCAGAGTGGCTGTGCACACAGGGCCCAAGAGACACACTAGAACTCACCCATCAGTTGTGAGCAAGGCAGGCGCCACGAAGGCTCTGGAACCTTCCTCAGCTGGCCCCAGAGTCAACCATGACCAGCGTCTCTGGCCAGGCTCACGCTGATGCTCCAGCCCAGAATCTGCTTTCTGTATCAGAGAAGCCTAAGCAGTTCTTTAAGGCGGACGTGCCAGGCAATGTCTTGGCCCCACTACCCTTTCCTTGAGCGGTCACTGAGAACCACAGTGGTGACAAACTGGAAGTCATCGCGACACAGCCAGTGACCTGTCCGTCCACTCAACCCAAACATCTTTGGAGGAACAGCCTCAGACTTCCCCCACCCTTTTCATAAGACACCGCTCCTTACACACCTTCTGTTTAATACAGGAAGGAAGAGAAACAAGGAATGGGGACAAAGGATGCCACGTCTGAATGATCGAGAAGGCTCTGTTACAAACACTTGATCCGCTGGTGATAAACACTTCTCACGTTCTATAAATGTACAAAATATGTACAAATACTGTAAATAACCTGTTTATTTTTTTTATAGAAAGCCACAACGGAAAATGATCAGAACATTTACATCCACACAAATTCACGTTTTAAAAATAGTTTGGAGTGTGAATTAGAGGAGGGCCTTGGGGAGGGGCTCATTCTGTGAACAGTTCACTTTTACAATAACTCGAGACAGCTCGCAGCAGTGCTCTTTTCAGACGTACGCATTTTTATCAAACTGTTTGGAAGGGTTTGTGGTCTTAAAATCTCCTTCTGCGCCATGATACTTTGTCCGAGAAGACAGGACGGACGTGGCCCCGTTGTAGGAGTATCCCATCCTGCAAGGCAAAACATAGTCTGGTAGATCCTCGTGTACATGGAGAGCAGAAGCCATCCCCCCTGCTTCTGTCCCAGCAGTTTCAGACCTTCCCTGATGACTCCGAGTGGGCTTTCTCTCTTCCTCTCTCTTGCCACCATTGCCTCCCCTCCCACCGCCAACCCAACTATCTCACTGTCATTTCTGAACGGTTAGTGCGAATTTCAGCAGAAGAAACTCGTGGCTTGTTCATCTGTTCAGTTTTCTCTTTTAAAACCCATCTTCCTGGACCCTGGGGTACCGGAGGGACCTTCGTCAGGATTCTCTATGTGAAAGCGATGAGGCCACGGTGAAGGTTACGCAGGAAGCCCATCTTTCTGCTCACAGAAACGGCTCTGAAGTGTAAGAAGGATGAGCTCTGGGTTTTTTGTGTTTTTTTTTTTAATTAACTTTAACTGTATATTTATTCTGTTCACTGTATTGATTTTATTTATTATTACCTTCACTATATGTCCCAAACTTTTACCAATCCTAGTTTTTGGACATTTCTGAGAATCGTGTGAACAATCTCTAATTTGCCCCACCTGTAATCATTTTAACAGGTCATCCTTGTCTCTTTTCCATACCTGGGAGGTTTGTGGTTGTCAGATATTGAAAAGCAAAATATGACACCACCAATGATGCAGAGCGAGGCTCCCGCCCATCCGATAAACAGAGCAGCTCCTAATTCATACCTGCGAGGAAGTACGCACAGGGGTTATGGTGGACTTATTCGAGGCGTAAACAGTAAGACCAATGGGCCAACATTGCCTAAAAGCTCATGGTAAACGTTTGCTACCGCAGCTTATACAAGAAGTACTAACACCTTGTATCTGTATAACGCTTTAAACTTTCCTCGACATTTTTTTCTAGCCACCTCTTGATTATATCTTCCTGACTTCCCGAAAGGAAGAACAGGTGATCCCTGCAGGCAAAGCAGAAGCAAAGCCAGCTGAGGAGCCCAGGCCTCCCGGCTCAGCCAGTGCCTTCTCTCTGGGCCCATCTGAAGCTCACAGAATGTTCCATCTATCTAGTCCACTGCGCAGGGTAAATTATTTCGCAGAGTCTGGTCAGAAAACGGCGGGTTCCCTTTGCTTTCAGTTTGATTCAATTCAATAAACATTTCTTTGCAAATCATGTACGAGGTGTTAAAGGATGGCAGAATATGTCACCCCCAAACAGGCCACTGGGCCATGAGGGTTATTTTGAGCTGAAGGCAGCAACGGAGAAGCAGATACCAGAAAAGCTCTCCACCCTGCCCCATTAGTCTTAAAGCAGGACATCGATTTGTAAAGATGTCCCTACCCTGCCTAGCAGGAAGGACAGAAGTTAATCACCAGAGACAACAGTACACCCAGGGAGCAAACAAGGACACCAGGGGGATCTTCGTAACAAACTTGACTAACCAGCCGTATCTTCTATTAATTTCCCCCATAGATCTGCCTTCCCAGTCTGCTGCCCCAGTAGGTCAAAGTCCTTTTCTCTGGTCTTGCCACCTCTCTCTGAGCTTACTGTTCTTTTATTTAGATGCCATATAAGTTCTAACCAGCCCTTTGAGTTACTCATCACTGAGTACTCCTACATGTCTCCATGATGCACATGTTAACCAACTCTCTTTTTCTCCGGTTAATCTGTCTTTTGTCAGTCTAATTTATAGGGCCCAGATGAGAACCCAGGAGAGCAGAGGGGGGAGAAAGTTAAGTTCTTCCTCCTCTACAGAGCCCATACAAAGTCAGTGCTGGATATAGTGCTATTCGCTTATCACCACAATCTTGTGGGAGATAAATACAAAATAGCATCATTTAGCGATAAATTGCCATCTGGCTATCCACAGCACTCTGCTGGTGCCTCGAGCATATGCAAAGATCCACCAGATATACAAGTCAGCTCCTGCACTGGGCAGGTCCCCACACAAAGGTACAAATGATGCTATGGAGAACAAAAAGGGAAATCACTTTTTGCTGTGGAGGACTAAAGGAAATCCTTTTAGGGGAGGAGCACTCACCCAGAAAAACAAATAAAGAATGACAAAAGTATATCAAAATGTCAGGGCTATGTGTTTTCATGTTTGCTTATCCTTCTTTTGAAGAATAGGTTTGTTTGTTTTTTTTTAATAAAGAAGTGATTCTTGGGGCACCTGAGTGGCTCAGTGGGTTAAAGCCTCTGCCTTCGGCTCAGGTCATGATCCCAGGGTCCTGGGATCAAGCCCCGAATCAGGCTCTCTACTCAGCAGGGATCCTGCTTCCCTTCCTCTCTCTCTCTCTCTGCTTGCTTCTTTGCCTACTTGTGATCTCTGTCAAATAAATAAATAAAATCTTAAAAAAAAAGAAGTGATTCTCAAGTTTTTTTGGCCCATAGATTTCTGTCTCAAGACGACTGATGGATGCTACCCCCAACCTAATGGGGATAAAATGAAATGGAAGACCCCAAGTGGAAGGGGTCTCTTTTGGTCACACAGAATCTGCAGAAGAGCTGAGACAGAAAAGTCAGAGGTGAGGGTGACAAGGGCCAAGGCAGGGCCAAGGCAGGCTTCCTCCACAGCCTATCCCCTGAGCCAGGCACAGCGGGGCAGGCTTAGGTCTCAAGGCCATACTGCGCCTTTGAGAGCAGTAGGCACGTCCTGTCTGGGCCCATCCCAAGTTTTGCCTCTCTTTCTATGTGCTGTGTCACTGGCCTGAACTCCTGGCTGGGCAGGGGTAGGCTCTCTGGTATGAGTCACAGCAGTGATGGAAGAGTGGCCCTGACTGCCAGCTGGGAGAAGTTAGGAGCAACACCCACAGAAGATTAAGAATGTTCGGTCCCCTCGCTCATCTGCAGATCTGGCTATGATGGCATTTTCACAACCTGCATTTGCTGCCCTGGGGTACCTTCTTTTTTCACTCTTGTGTTGCCCTTTGTGGGAAACCCAGGGGGTCAGTGAAGCAAGGAAGGGCCACAGCAGAACAACCAGGGGGGAAGACCTCACCCTGTGGTAGAGCACTATGTTCTGGAAACCAGGAAATTTTCCACGTGCTCCCACCACAGGCAATGGCAAGAACAGAAGATTGCTGTAAAAGGGAACAAAACACCCTCAACCTGCACACAAAAACTGGCCCCAAAGGACTCAGATGCACTGATGAAAAGAGCTGGCCAGACCAAGAGTGTGAAATTCACAGTTCTGTGAAAGATGCCCTCATTAAATGATATCCTGAATTTCCACAATCAGCCCTTTTATGATGTTTGAACACAATCATGCACATAAAAGGAGAAGAGTGCCTTCCAGGTTGTGGTGCAGGTCATCCGACCTCTTTAAAACATCTGAAAGTCCTAGGGAGCCCAGATGGCACAGTCGGTCGAGTGTCCAACTCTTGGTTTCTGCTCAGGTCATGGCTTCAAGGTCACGAGACTGAGCCCACCCCAGGCTCTGCGCTCAAAGTGGAGTCTGCTTGAGATTCTTTCCCTCTCCCTCCCCATCTGCCCTTCCATGTGTGCACACGCTCTCTCTCAAAATAAATAAGTAAAATCTAAAACGAAGAAACAAACAAAATTCTGCAAGTCCTACGGTATAGTAAGCTGGTACCAAACGCCCCCTGTCATGCTGTCACTGCAGAGACAGTCACAAGTGAGCACAGTGAACATTTCTACGTGGAGGACATTATTGTGGGATTACTGTTTAATGATACTTTCTGTTTTTCTCTCTTTTTTTGTCCTCCTGGAGTTCAGGCAGCCTTCACTCCTGAAACTATGCCTTAATATTACTCTTCATGCAACTGGCCCCTGAAGCTACAGCCAGAGGTTTTTCTTAAAAAATATTTAGTTATAGGATTCCAGGGCTGGCTACCACGATTGATTAAAAACAAGCTTCTAATTATTAATAGTGGTCAATCAAGGGCGATGGTGACAGAAACCATAACATGGTTCGGCACCGTGAATTCACTCAAAGGAGCACACAAACGTGTATACAGCGTCGTCACAAGTCAGAAGAAAAATCAGTCAGGCGGGCCAAATGTCAGGACATGCCTTTTTATTCATTTACGCTCATCTGGAAACTTCCTGAGGAATCATGGGTTTGTCTTGGGTTAAAAACTGGTTCGTGTATTCCTACTTTTAAATATATTTTCATTTTTCTTCAAGTCTGTAAATATAGACTCTATTCCAAGGAAAATATCATTTCCACTTGAGTTCCTTGCGAGTCCTCTCAGAGACAAAACCAGCTCAGAGCTGAAGTCTCTGAGAGACTCCATGTGTACACCAGCAATTTTTAACAAGCCGGCTTCTGTGACTTGGTTCTTTCTGTTGCAGAGACTTTTTCTTCTTCCTTCTGTGGAAATACATGTAGAGTGCAATATAATATCCACTCAGATTCGTCCCAGAGCATGCCTCTTTTGACACTCACTGGGAAGCTCAGTCTCTGCCTAGAAATCTTTCTTCATTTTTGGGGGGCAATAATAAGAAGCTGACTTCAACACCTCAGAAGGTCAGCAAATTTCAGGTGCTCTACTGCAGGTCTTTCTTTTTTTAACCATGCCCTCCTGGCCCCAGACCAGCTTCCCCACTCAGAGCATGCCCTCTTCATCGGGCTGCCACGGTTGCCAGGGTTTTCTCATTATTCCGGAAAGCTACAAATCTGCTTAGCACCAGACAGATCCATGATTGTCAGGGCGAGGACAGAATTTCGTTTCATGGTCAAAATATTGTTTTTAGAGTACCTCAAATAATCCACTCAGTCGATAGGACTATTCCAAAGCTGCCCGACTTCAATTCATGTATGTCATTGAACGTATGTTTAGTAAATAGGGGGGAAATTTACTTCCATCCAGAGAAATGAAAACACAGATTAATTCCTTAAAAATTCCCCCCAAAAGAACCACAAAGATCGAACACGTTCAAACGTCCTCCGCACTACTGGGTGAAATTATTCTCGCCCCCCTGGCTGTGCCTGGGAACACACCGGGAGGCCTTAATCCTGATCATCTCACACTTGCACCTCGTTATCTCAGCCCTGTAACCTTCATGGTAATCCAAAGGCATGGGATGGAGGACACCTCTTATTGGCACCTCCACTTTCCATCTTCCTTGCATCCCAACCCGTCATGACTTATCTGCCACTCACAGGGTGCTCGTGTAGCCTACTGGGGTCACCAGCACAGAAAGGACATGCCAGGCATTGTGCTCATCCTGTATTTCCAGGGGGACGAGAGAGATACAGCTGTGCTCTCAAGGATCTCTGAGTCCCGCAGGGATAGGCAGATATTAAGCAAAGAGCAGCAGCAGAGTGGAATGAGATTGAACAGCAGCATCAGAAAAGCATGCTTTTGCCCAGTACACATTATCTGTTCTCCCAGATCCAGAGACGTGGTTCAAGTAAACGCCCACAACAATAGCGACCATCAGCGTCAGCTCCCTGTACTAGGATTTGTGTGTGTGTGTGTGTGTCAACATTTTGTTCTCTGCATAATTACATCCGATCTTCACTCTAATCCTGAGAGATAGGTATTGCTATCCCGTTCTACAAATGAGGAAACTGAAGCTCAGGGAGATGAAACCCCATGCCTCGGGCCTCAGCTCAGTAAACAGTAAAACTAGGATTTAAAGCCCAGAACCATGATTCTAAACCTCAAGCCCTTCACCACCACTCCTTCTTCCCTTTACAGTATACTTTAGCTAAACAAAAGTTTTTATCAATCTGAGAAAATACAATCGGTGCAATGTACTTTTCTAGTTGTCATTCCAGAGAGGAGGGCGTTTTCTCTCTCCCCGGCTCACTGCCTTCTCCGTGGCTCACGAGCTCCAGGGTATGGAATTTCTTCTGAATTCCCCTCAGGCTGTCTCCTCACCCCACACAAAAAGAGGTGAGTGTAGGAATGAAAATCAGGGCATGTTGGACTGGAAAAAAAAAAGAAAAAAGAAAACGCAGCGGCTCTGGCAAAACAAAAACTGGGTAGCGAATGAAAAAGAAAAAAAGTCTCCTACTTTAAGGCCTCCAGAGGAGTGACGTGACCTTGCTGAAGGTCACAGAGCTAGAAAGTGTGTCTCTTCAAACATACTGTCCTACTCCTCATTTTCACCAGGAGTCGTAGCAGCCAAAATAAATATTCCAGTTACCTGAAAATAACACACACATTCTCTCTCTCTCCTTGCATTTAAAGTTTAGAAAGTATACCATATATTATCAATGTAAATATTTTAAAATTGAATTCCATTGGCATGGCATTCTTTTAAAGATGACCACCTCAAGTAAACCTTCTTCAACTCAAAGGCTTATATAATCCAAGGTCTATATAAATACATGAATAGATTTTATATTAAAGAAGTATTCTAGAGGTATGATCCACAGACACACACACACACACACACACACACACACCCATTATTCCACACTCTTCTGGGGGCCCAGCTACCAGGACGGGCTGTAGGGTACCCACCCAGCCTGTGCATCTCCCCGCCTTGGGCCCAGTCTGGTTTCCCTTCCACAAACCCCTCAGAGAACAGTTCCTTCCCACTGCCTGTGAGATGCCACAGGATTCATCACCCACGGCTTCCCAGGAGGCTTACAAAGTAGTAGCAGGTGCCTCCCAAATGCTGGCTTACAATAGGAAGGGGTAACTTAAATAATGAGCATCCACTAACATGGAAACTTCATGGAGAATCCTCATATTTAGGAAACACAAAATAAAGACTGATTTTTTTTTTTTTGGATGCCAATTCTAAATTGTTCTTCTGTGGCCAGATTAAAACAGACAGGCATGCATTATCTTTCTCTGTGTTATGACTTACCAACAAGGTCGTTCAGAATCCTACAAACGGCATATATGAACAATGGGTAACACTTATTGGTGGCATACTACATGCTGCTGTGGTGAATATATGTTTCTTCTTCAATCCTCTTAACATGGAGAAGCAGGAGGGAGTAGAGCTCTTAACCAGACAGATAACTTCATCTCCCTAAAGATCCCAGAGAGCAAGGATGAGGTCATACCCCTCCAATGGCCTATAAAGCGCACAGTGAGTATCTTCACAGAAGTCCAATTCTTGCCAAGTATTCAGGGAAATTAAAAAAAAATCCACAGTGTAACTTAATATAATATTAGCCAAGGTAACTTACAATCTAGAAGAAGTATCTCCTGTCTCCAAAGTTTCACAGTTCAACTCAAAAACAAATCTGTTGGGAAGCCTGGGTGGCTCAGTGGGTTAAGCATCTGCCTTCGGCTCAGGTCAGGATCCCAGGGTCCTGGGATTGAGTCCCACATCGGGCTCCTTGCTCAGTGGGAAGCCTGCTTCTCCCTCTGTCTCTGCCTGCTGGTCCGCCTGCTTGTGCTCTCTCTCTCTGACAAACAAATAAAATCTTTAAAAAACAAAAACAAACCCCAAATCTGTTGTTCGGCAATGTCCATGCCATTGAGCTCTATGCATATGGACAACTGGGGGGTCTACTGGGTTTTCTTTGATTTCAGGTGAGAAATGACGTATTGAGTCCTACTGCTCAAGCTGGTACAGTCACAAGTTTGCACACTAACCATGAAGTCCACATAGCGGACACGGAGAGGGGGCTGTGCTTCCAGACAGGAAATTCCTAAAACAATTGATGCTGCCTTGGGACCCCTGAGGGCACGGCCCGCACCACTGAGCGCAGGTCAAGAATCCGTGTGTGCGCAGGTGGGTGTGTGTATTTGTTTGTGTTGAGAAAAAAAATATATACAGATGAACTTGCAGCAAAAAGCCTGGGTCAACAGAACACGTATCCCACATTTAATTCAGAATTGTCCCCAGGCTGCCTGAAGCATTTTAGATCAGCCGGGTGTTGGGGGAGAAGTATGTAGGACAGGCCTCATGGGGAGGGCCTCCAGAACGTCTGTGCATTGGACAGTTTCAAGTGGTTGCACGTCTCTAACTCAATGCTATGACCAAGGTGATCAGGAAGAAAGAAGAATTTATTCAACCCTTATTTCTTGTAAATGGCTCCATGCTAGGGCCCCTTCCAAATGCCTTCTATTTGAGAGCCACCCGTCTTAACACGGTTACCACTTCAATAATCACATTTCAATGTCTCCGGCATGTCAGGACCCATTTCTCTGTGGCTGACCTCAACACACTACATAAAGTAAGGAGCGGCGACATTCAGGTACTCGGCCTAAGCATCGGCATCCTTAAAAATCAGAGTTAACATTTACTGAGTCCTTACTGTGTGCGGATGCACGGTTCTAAACCACTGAATATTTATGTATTATCCCCACATTACAGACGAGGAACACAGGGCCCAGAAAAGATAAAGACCTTCTTCAAGGTTACACGATGCATAGGTGGCAGAGCAGGGATTTGCTGCCAGGCAGCCAGGAGGATGGGATCCAGGTCCTCACACAGTATGTGCATACTGTCCCCATTCCCTTCAGCCTAGCTCCACAAACGTATTCCGGACAGACAGGCAGTCATATATCACTGCTGTCGGCCCATCCTTGCTGCAAATGTCATGGAGCGTGGGCTAGGCACAAGAGATTCCAAAATCAGCAGATGTAGTCTCTGCTTGGAGATGCTGCTGGTCTGGCCTGGGGGAGGGAGCAGCAAGTGCGTGCAACAAACAGAAGCAGGCGGCGGGGGCACCTCCCCAGGACACAGGTACTGCAGGATAAGCAGGACTTAGCCAGTATGTGAGATGGAGAGGGAAGGGAGCCTGGGAGTGAGAGCAGGGGGGGCAGGGGGGGCAGGCCGGGGCAGAAAGCAGAGTCACCCAAAAGCACAGCAAGCTGGCAGGAATCGTACTTCAGGTGCAGGTCGGTAAAAACAAAACACAGTTGGTTTCCAAGTGTATTTTTAAGTCATGCTAGCCTACCAAAAGCATCAGAGCCATTGTGGTGATCTGAAGCGGCCTGGGTTCCTACCGAAGTCAGTAAAGGCACAGAATTGCCCTTCTTAATATTTAACCGCCAAATTGTTTCTGTTCTTGATATCTGACACATCCATGGAATCTCTTGTCCGAGAATCCGTGATCTGCTTACCAATATTAACCCACTCTCCAAATAATCTCATGAGTGGAGTATGCTTAAGTAAACAAACATCCATAATTCATTAAGTTATAATAAGGACAAAAGAGAGAAGTCAAATATCTTGGCAAGGTCACATAGTGAGATCGATATTCCTTTGAAACACACCCAAGAAAATGTGTAATTTAGAGAGGGACTCCTTGAATTATCCATTGTTCATTGAACTGGACAGATAACAAGAAGGAGAGAATTTATCAGAGAGTAGACAGCTGTTTATTTCTAACTACTAAATAACCACAGTGGTGAAAAGGCTTGACCTGAGTAAAGCTTAAACCCTAAGGTAGAAACTTAATGTATGCCAAGAGTGAGTGCAAGGGATAAATACATCTATGGTTTTAAATACTCGGAAAATAATAGGAAAGCCCGGAGGATAAGGCCCAAATGCGAGACTATCTGAGCCAAAATGTTAACAATAAATCTCATATACTAAAAAAGAATAAATCTAAGATTACAACGCCCTGTTTTCTCAATTAGGGCAATGGTTCAATGCTCCAACCTTGCACGGATTTGAAAAGAAGTTTCTTTGTGTCCATAAATTCTTTCTTGGAACAGTTTATTTAAGAAAACAAATCAAGACCTTTAGGATGTTCGTGGTTTAGACGACAAAGTGGTGGTGGAAATAACTGATTTAAATTTCATCCCCCTGGTAGGATGAATCATGCTGGGGGTACCAGTTACCACAACCTTGCAGGAAGGTAGAATTCTTTTGGATTTGGTAGGCTTTGTTTTAATAAAAAGGAGGAAGCTGGTTTGAAATAGCCCAAAGGGGAGAGTTGGGAAATCGTTTTCAAGGCTTTGTGGGAGCCCATCCTGCCATCATGAAACATAATCACAATTTGAATGAGAGCAAAGAAGCAAAACAAAAGGGGAAAAATGGGGAAATAGCAGAACATGACCACAGTCAGATGTAACTGTTTAAAGAACTGCCATTGTGTCAAGTGTCATAGCCTGGGAGAAAGAACTTCCCAACGATGACGGGTTTCGGAATACAGAGCCACAGAGCAGACAGCAAGATGCTGTGGGCATGGCTATGGCCTTGATCTTTTCTCCAGCTATACTTGAAGCCACTCGTTTTCTCTCATCAGTAAAGTGCCTACTGAGTTCCTCACACACAGTAGGAATGGAGTAGGAACTTTGTTGATGAGCTTAGGTGTGTGTTTCTAACTAGGCTGCCAAGGTGGACCTTACATAGGAATATCCTGGAAATCCACAGAGAGGACGCAATTAATATAGCACAGAATCCTAAGGAAAACAAAACAACAACAACGCAGCTGGGGTCCGAGCCCAGACCATTTTCCAGTGCATTTTAGGGGGGGAGCAGTGTGTGGGACAGCTATGATTTGCTCACCTGAGCTGGAAACTGGAGCCCTCGGCAAGCAGCTGTCTTCACGGCCTTCCTGAAGACCAAACACACACACACCTGTGCCTCAGCCATGCCTTCTAGGGCTGCGGGGGGAGCGGTCACTTGGAGGTAACTGGTTTTAGGAAGAGGGGTATGAGATAAGGATGGGAAAAGGAGAGTGAGCGTGCCTTCTTGCTCTCCTCTCTCCTCTCCACCATGGGTGGAGACAACAGCAAGCTTTCCTATTGATCCTGAAAGGACCAGCTCTACAGATAAGAATTTCACTTACCAGGCACGGTGCTAGGCAAATAAAGACAGTGATGGGATACATGTTTTCTGACCTCAAGGAACTTACTCTTGCCAATGAAAGTCAGAACCTTCCTGTAGCTGTACTCTCCAAATCTCAGCCCACCTAGGGCTGCCCTGCCTTTAGCCTCTATTCTCCAGCACACCCCTAAGTTCATGCACAAACTAAGTCACCAGCCCCGGTGATGAAATCCTAGCAAATGCTGGCTGAGGCCAAATCAAAATCTTGCTTTAAAGATTCTACTTTAAGGGGCACCTGGGTGGCTCAGTGGGTCAAAGCCTCTGCCTTCGGCCCAGGTCATGATCTCAGGGTCCTGGGATCGAGCCCCGCATCGGGCTCTCTGCTCAGCAAGGGAGCCTGCTTCCCCTCCTCTCTCTCTGCCTGCCCCTCTCTGCCTACTTGTGATCTCTGTCTGTCAAGTAAGTAAATAAAAATCTTAAAAAAAAAAAAAAAAGATTCTACTTTAAGAATTTCGTGTGGACAGCCAAGGAAACAGTCAACAAAACCAAAAGACAACAGACAGAATGGGAGAAGATATTTGCAAATGACATATCAGATAAAGGGCTAGTATCCAAAATCTATAAAGAACTTATCAAACTCAACACCCAAAGAACAAACAATCCAATCAAGAAATGGGCAGAGGACATGAACAGACATTTATGCAAAGAAGACATCCAGATGGCCAACAGACACATAAAAAAGTGTTTCACATCACTCGGCATCAGGGAAATACAAATCAAAACCACAACAAGGGATGCCTGGGTGGCTCAGTTGGTTAAGCGGCTGCCTTCAGCTCAGGTCATGATCCCAGCGTCCTGGGATCGAGTCTCACATCAGGCTCCTTGCTCAGCAGGGAGCCTGCTTCTCCCTCTGCCTCTGCCTGCCACTCTGCCTGTGCTCACTCCTGCTCTCTGTCTGACATAAATAAATAAAATCTTAAAAAAAAAAAAAAACACAACGAGATACCACCTCACACCAGTCAGAATGGCTAAAATTAACAACTCAGGAAATGACAGATGCTGGTGAGGATGTGGAGAAAGGGGAACCCTCCTACACTGTTGGTGGGAATGCAAGCTGGTGCAACTACTCTGGAAAACAGCATGGAGGTTCCTCAAAAAGTTGAAAATAGAGCTACTAATCACACTACTTGGTATTTACCCCAAAGATACAAATGTAGTGATCCGAAGGGGCACGTGCACCCGAATGTTTATAGCAGCAATGTCCACAATAGCCAAACTATGGAAAGAACTTAGTTGTCTTAGAACAGGTGAATGGATAAAGAAAATGCAGTACATAAATGTGGTGGAATACTATACAGCCATCAAAAGAAATGAAACCTTGCCACCTTGCAACGATGTGGATGGAACTAGAGGGTATTATGCTGAGCGAAATAAGTCTATCAGAGAAAGATAATTTTCATATGATCTCCCTGATACAAGGAATTTAAGAGGCAGGGTGGAGGGTTGTGGGGGGTAGAGAAGGAAAAAATGAAACAAGATGGGATCGAGAGGGAGACAAACCTAAGAGACTCTTAATCTTACAAAACAAACTGAGGGTTGCTGGGAGGTAGGCAGTTAGGGAGAGGGTGGTTGGGTTACAGACATTGGGGAGGGTATGTGATATGGTCAGTGCTGTGAAGTATGTAAACCTGATAGTTCATAGACCTGTACCCCTGGGGCAAATAATACATTATATGTTAATAAAAATAATTAATTAAAAAAAGAATTTCGTGTGGAGAGCCAATTTCTACCTTCTCAATCTTTCTAATTTTCAACTCTCTGTCCTCTACTAAAGCTGTTGATAAAAGGAAAACAGATGAAGCCAAGAGAGTTGATTTTCTGGCTTTTATTTATATATTTTTAAAAGATTTTATTTATTTGGCAGACAGAGATCACAAGTAGGCAGAGAGGCAGGCAGAGAAAGTGGGGGGGGGGGAAGCAGGCTCCCTGCTGAGTAGAGAGCCCGATTCCAGGCTCGATCCCAGGACCCTGAGATCATGACCCGAGCCGAAGGCAGTGGCTTTAACCCACTGAGCCACCCAGGTGCCCTGCAGGTGTTATATTTTTAAGTCACTTCAGAAAAGAGCTAATCAAAACATCTATAAAGATAAGCCACATCTTAAACACTACACACAATTTTTAAAGTTATCTTAATAATAACTAACACAATACAGTAATAGGGTACACAGGGTTTCCTGTTTTCTAATCAGTTCTAAGCATATATATACACACACACTCTCCAAATTCCCACATTAACTCTACGAGCAGAGTGCCATTATTATCCTGATTTTACGGGTGAGAATGTAGACAGAGCAGGCCCAGGTAGAGAGAGGAATGCCGACAGATTATTACAGGGAACGGGATAGTTCAATGTTGCACCAAGAATGTGGAAATGAAGAAAACATCTCAGAGTCCATAATCACTGAACCGAGTTTAACCAAAATCTAAAAGAAAATCAGAAATTCCGACGGCACAAACTGAATTAGGTGACTGAGTACATAGCAAGTACTGGAAGAAAAAAAAATCACACAAAGGACAGGCTTAATTTACAGGGTACATATGAATTAGCCTTGACCTTCTGAGAAAGGACAAAAATGATTTTTAAGATTCTGACAAAGACATCCTTAATTATTATCAGGAAAATAAAGGCAGCAATTAGAACAGTTGATCCAGAAATGTGAGCAATGTCTTTAATACAGTAATTCATGAGAAATACAGTTTTGTTACATATTTAGGATACCAAAGCCTGATATAAAAATGTATCATTCAAGGAAAATTTTATTTCATTTAAATATCATTAACTATCGTCAGGAGCATGGTCTCAGTTTTCAACTCAATGTCTGGTGTCATGCACACCTGTATAAATCTCATTATCAAACATTAGTTAGGAGAAAATTTATAAATCAGAACCCATTTTTCCAACATAAACAGGAGAGTAAAAATTATACTGGGGTCTAAAACAGTTATTTTGTTTCCCATTTAATAAAGTTTAAATAGTTATTAAAATCATTCAAAAGAAACTCCCATGATGAAAAACATATGCATAGGATACAGTCACCAAAATTATGAAATCAAGTATTGTAAACCATGCGTCTTAGAGCAAGCATGCCTGGTCTGACTCCTAGCCCAATCAGGCAGTACTGGTTTAGTCCAGGTTCCCTTGTACACATTAACTGCACACATCCATTTTCAAAAAGGTCGTACCAAGAGAACCTACTTTATAAGGTTGTTGCAAGAATAAAATAAAAGATTATTTGCAATGCTCTGCTTGGTGCATGGTAGGGGCTCAACACATATTAGCGACTAGTTTCATTCTATTTCATTATCTAAGCACCTATTATTTATGAATAAAAGACACTAAAGACAGAACTAACAAATCAATTCCCTGACGACTCTGAAACCCACCAGAAAAAAGGAATGCACACCTAGCCAGCAATTTTAGTAACTTTTTTGGAAAATCTAGTAACACTTGACCTGAAGACTGAGAACATCACCAGTCCAGCTGCTAACTATCCACACGCATACAGATGTGGCTTTATTCTCCTGGGAGACAAAAATACTGCATATGTCATTGTTTCTAATTTGGCATCCCTGGGGTTTTCCCAAGGCAAAGAAATAAGCCTAGGGAAACTATAAAAACCAATAGCCCATAGTTAAAAACCAACCCCCTCCAACAAACTCATCTGTAAATGCCGAACCATTCACCTGCAACCCAGACCGGTCACAACTGGGTGGTGTCTGCACCACTAAGGGGGCATTTTTTTTTTTTAAAACCCTGCATCATGTACATTTTTTAAAATAAAAATGCAGCTCATCAAGGAGCTAGTTTAAAAGGCTAAGGAAAAATGAAAAAAAAATGATACTTCCTTCACTGACCCCTAATCTTCAGGAGCATGGTCGCGGTTTCCAGATCAGCATCCGAAACCATGACGGACTCTGGCCCAGATGCCAGCAGCAGGCAGCGGTCAATCTGGATGGCCATCGGTCAAAGCCAGCTCTTCACACAACATCATTCTTTTTTTGTGATCACACAACATCATTCTTTCCTCCCCTGCCCCCACATCTCTTCCACTTTCCCTCCACTTGACCCCAAATGAATGATGTCCAGTGGATGAAGTTTAGAATTTTCAATCCTATGCCTTAAGCTTTTTAGAGACAAGACACTACGTGACACCCACGCGGGGATTAAATGCATCTTTTGCCAACGCAGCGCAGAACTCTTGATTTGATGTCATCGCACGCTGCTGATCAGCGTGTCTCACTTTCATGCGCCACGTAAGGAGTTTATGTATCTTAATTTAGAAGATTAATCTGCGTACATTTCCAGTAAGCTAGAAACGGACAGACTGAGAAGAGTACTTACTTCTGCTCAACATAGAGAGGATCAAAGAATTCCGTTGTGATTTTGTTTGCATACAAGGAACAACCGGTCATTGAGCACAGCCCTACAAGGTATCAGAAGGAAAGAATTGTGGTGAGTGTCCTTTCATTAACATCGTGAAGTACCTTGTTTGGGAGAAAGTTACTATTTACCTGACAGTATGAATACAATCCCAGCCAAACAAGCAATTTTAGCTTTGGCTTTATCTGAGCCTCCGACTTTGGTACACTTCATTCCAAACAGGGCAAATATGGAACCAAAAAAGCCCAGGCTGACAGCAGCAATCATAAGTCCTCTACATGCCTGGATATAACCTGCAATTAGAAGAGGTCATCTACATTAACAGAAAACATGTAGCTGTCCAGGGAGAAATCCCCGTTTTGCACTGTCCTTCTGAATGATCGCTCTGTTTTCTGGGGGAAAAAAAAAAAAA
>ML107356.1:39578-103880 GCA_003697995.1 Taxidea taxus jeffersonii
AAAAAAAAAAAAACCATCATCATAAGACAAGCAAGCCAGAAAAGCACACTTCTAGGATCAGGGTGTGCATAATCCTCAGGATAGAGCCCTTGAGTGTTGGTATTCCCACATTCACAGGTGAGGACATGGAGGCACCAGAGGTTGTAGGATACGCCAGAGATGAGTCAGTAAGAGACTAAAACAGATTCTACCTTGTTCTGACTACAAAATCCTTCTCCATAAAGAACATCATCTGCCACTATCTCAACTCTCCTACTCCTCTGCACGTTTGACCTTTGAGATGGATGTTTTAATGGTTTTGAGATTATAAAAATTTATAATTGGGCAGCAATGGCATTCCGATATTAGTGAAAGCTCATAAATGAGACCAATCCCATCATAAACCATGATGAGTCTAAATCAAGAAGTATTTTAATGACATTTTATTATTTTCAGGGTACACAGAGGAAAACTAGGTTTAGAAAAGCAGGATTGTTCTCTTGCACTGTTGGTGGGAATGCAAGCTGGTGCAGCCACTTTGGAAAGCAGTGTGGAATTTCCTCAAAAGTTAAAAATAGGGGGCGCCTGGGTGGCTCAGGGGGTTAAAGCCTCTGCCTTCGGCTCAGGTCATGATCTCAGGGTCCTGGGATCGAGCCCCGCGTCGGGCTCTCTGCTCAGCGGGCAGCCTGCTTCCTCCTCTCTCTCTCTCTCTCTCTCTGCCTGCCTCTCTGCCTGCTTGTGATCTCTGTCTATCAAATAAACAAATAAAATCTTAAAAAAAAAAAGTTAGAAATAGAGTTACCCTAGGACCCAGCAATTGCACTACTGGGTATTTACCCCAAGATACAGATGTAGTGAAAAGAAGGGCCACATGCACCCCAATGTTCACAGCAGCAATGGCCATGATAGCCAAACTGTGGAAAGAGCCAAGATGCCCTTCAACAGATGAATGGATAAAGAAGATGTGGTCCATATACACAATGGAATATTACTGAGCCATCAGAAAGGATGAATATCCACCATTTGCATCAACATGGATGGAACTGGAGGAGATTATGCTGAGCCAAGTAAGTCAAGAAGAGAAAGACAATTATGTGGTTTCACTTACTTGTGCAACATAAGGAACAGCATGGAGGACATTAGGAGAAGGAAGGGAAAAATGAAGGGGGGGAATCAAGAGGGGGAGATGAACCATGAGAGACTATGGACTCTGGGAAACAGACTAAGGGTTTCAGAGAGGAGGGGAGTGGGGGGATAGGTTGGCCCAGTGATGGGTATTAAGGAGGGCATGGGTTGCATGGAGCACTGGGTGTTATAAACAAATAATGAATCACGGAACATGACATCAAAATTAATGATGTACTGTATGGTGAATAACATAACATAATACAATTTTTTTTAATTTTTAAAAAGCAGAGTTGTTTACTAAAAGAATATTCCATCATTATGAAATTAACTACATACAAATAAATGGATGCTTTCCAAGCCCCCCAAAACCTCATTCTATTGTTGTCTGATCATTTCCTGGCACTACCCATTTTCTTAACCACCTGTTCTTATTTGCAGAGACAAGGTGGGGGTCACCTTCGACGTGGCTTTTGTCCAGACCCTAACAAATTTTAAATTAACAGAATTTAAACCCATACATTTTTTAAAAAATATTTTATTTATTTATTTGACAGACAGAGATCACAAGTAGGCAGAGCAGCGGGCAGAGAGAGGGAGAGGAGGAAGCAGGCTCCCTGACGAGCAGAGACCCCAATGCGGGGCTCGATCCCAGGACCCTGGGATCATGACTTGAACCAAAGGCAGAGGCTTCAACCCACTGAGCCACCCAGGCGCCCCTAAACCCATACATTTAAGCACAGAAGGTCATTTTCATTTCAGCCTGAAATAGCGATGGCGTATACCAGGTGTAAGTAAATGTTTGTTGAGTAAATGAACATACATGTACGTCATGCTTACATATGGAATTAAGTTTTCCAATTTGAAAAGACTCATAAATACAGCAAGTCATTTATTGGTAGTATCCAGGCAAAGCCTACGATAAGTAATAATTCTAAGACTGTGGTAATTATAAATTCAAGAAATGAGGGGCGCCTGGGTGGCTCGGTGGGTTAAAGCCTCTGCCTTCGGCTCAGGTGATGATCTCAGGGTCCTGGGATTGAGCCCCGCATCGGGCTCTCTGCTCGGCAGGGAGCCTGCCTCCCCCTCTTTCTCTGCCTGCCTCTCTGTCTACTGATATCTCTCTCCTTGTCAAATAAATAAATAAAACCTTTTTAAGAAAAATTCAAGAAATGAGGCTGACAGGTCACTTCCAGCCCACGTTGCTTTGAAATGAAATTTTAAGCCTCAATCCCATTGCTAGGATCTGTTTTGAAGAGTACTCTGAAGGGGCTCGGTTTAATTGCAACACGTTTAGGCCTCCATGAAGGTAGACAGCAGTGATGATGTTCTACTTTATAAAGTGAATTACTTTCACAGACAAAATAGTTCTGCTGGTAGTGAGGCTATCAAAAACAGCAAAATAAATTTATCATTAGCACAACAGGACAAAGGCGGCTTATTTTGGTAGCAATAATCATGCTGCAAGGCTATCTGGGTCTCTGCTGCATAAGACTGAGCCAGGTTGTTTTTTTTTTTTTTTTTTTTAAATTTCTACCCTTAGTTTAGTCCCCCAGCCAGACCTGGGCAGGGTCGGGGGGGAGTGGGTTGGGGAGCGGAGGGGCAGGCAGAAGCACAGATGGAAAGGAAGGCCCTTAGCCCCTCATAAGACTTAGAAGAACATCCATCAGGATAACCACAACTGGCTCATCATTTACCACCAGAGCTGCTGGGACAGTGTGATTTCATTTTTTTTCAGAGATTTATTGCAATCTCTGGTTTAGAGGTATGTTAGCTGACTTGCTGCAGCCACGAAGCAGAGAAAACAGTCTGTATGAGAGGTAGCCTCTATAATATATGCATAAAAGTTATCCTAGAAAACTTCATTTACTTTCGTAATCCCACGGGCTTGATGAGCAGAAGAAGCAGGAGCCTGGCAAAAGGCAAAATCCTACAATCGGATCGTTTAGAACGCGGGATGAGTTTTCCAAGATGCAGATGGGGGCAAGAATCTCGGGCTGGTGCGTTCGATCCTTCATCTGACTTCATATGAAAACACCACGAGTCTCTACACTGTAATCAACCGTTTACTCCTAATACTTCTTTCTGAGGTTCTCTTCCTGTTCTCCTGTCTCAGCCTTCAGGTCTGCAGCGGGACTGGTCTCCTGGCACAAGCAGGAGAGGAGAAATACTGTCCCTGATGAGCTTGGGTCCTTCCTCAGTACCAACCATAAGAACCCTGACCTGGAGGGAAAGATGCCTGTCTGCAGCCTCCAGTTCGGAGACTGGCGTTCTCCGCAGGATAAAGACCACCCTGGCTGCTGGCTATACATGGAGTCCAGGTGTTGGTAAGCCTGGGTTGTGTAAACTGGGGTTACCAGTCCTTAAAATACCCACAGACGCAGGCCTCAGGTGACTTCCAACAAACTCAAGAGTTTATCTTTCGCAAGGCGAATCTCTACAGCTTTGCTTTTTAACAGTTCCAGAGGGCAAAACTTGTAAGTAAGTGAAGTGGTAGTAAAACCTAGTCAAGGAGGCCATTATTTTTGACAGGTCTAATTTACTGACACCTTTAATAGCTAATTAACACATTAAAGTGCTGAGGCATGAACATATTTACTTAGAAGTTCTCTGCCATATAATTTATAGTTAACTCTCTTGGAAGAAATGGCAAACATTCCCACTAACACAAATAGATGGCAGGCACTAAAAACAACTTTGCTGAAAATGATTCTTAGATGAAGTTCACGTGGTGCTTTGAAAGGCATAGGAGCTGGAGATAAACAGAAATCACTAGCTTGTTCCACCGTGAAATTTTCAATTAATAAAATACAGAGACTTTAAGTTAACGAATTCTGCTGGAGGAAACCTTCAAGGTGTCCCTTAAAAGTTAAGTGATTTCCAAATGATGTGTGCCTTATTTTCCATTTCAAAAGAGCAAAAATGAAAACATTCACGGTGGAGACAACTCCCTAGTAGCACTCTTGTGAGCTGGTGGAGAGAAAAAAGAATGTGCTTTTCTTATGTGGGTAGCTTTGTGTGTTTTTTGCAAATCCTCCGAAAGAAGACTGGAATGGGAGGAAGGCATGAAGTCTGAGGCTCAGCTCTGGATCTTCTACTTATTTACCTTCTGTGTGTCTTGATTACATGACCTTATCTCTCTTGAGCCTTAGTGTTCTCATCCGTAAAACAGGGATAAGAGCACTTTCTTCGCAGGACGAACGGTACAAACAGTGTCCGGTGAGTTTTAAGAAACTCACCAAAGCTTCCCTTCCATCGTACTAAGATGGATTCTAACCAGAACTTGGAGTTGGTGTCTTAATGTAAAATTAAATCTGCACATTGAGCTTTTCTTGGTCTCACTTTCCTTATAGGGATGATACCCGGAACAATGTCACCATCATCTATATCCAAGAAGCTCCTTCTTCCACCTAAGACTAGAGAGAGTTGTGGGCCTTCTCTTTTCCTCCCTGGATTCTTTTTTCAATCTAGAGCCTCTGCCTGGTTTTAGGGGAGGACCGGCTTGCTCAGACCTGTGGTCACCAAGGTCTACAGTAATGCAGCCTTCTCTGTCCCTTCAAAGGAGTGTCAGGGAGTCCCATGGGCCATGTGATGTTGGCTGGACCTGCCTCAGAGCCAACCTCTACCAGATGCAGCTGCCCTGGGGAATACAGCAGACACCCTACAGAGGGCCCTGCTCTGGGAAGGTCAGCTTGTAGAATGGGGGGATCAACTCCTCTCTACGTGAAAACAAAGCTGTGTGATTAAACCCCCCAAGATTTTATTCTGAGAGACACTGAAAAGTAAGGCTTAACACTTTGGCAATGCTGTCTTAAGCTGCGGAAGGCAGAGGTGGCAGGAAGAAATTTATACATTTGATCATAGTACACATTTCAAAGTTTTGTATAAGAAAAGATGTCATAAATTGAAAGACAAGCAATGGGCCTAGATTGTAATGCATATAACAAGTCAAGGACTGACCTCCAGAATTTAAAAAAAAATCATTTATGGGCACTAGGCTGGCTCGGTCAGAAGACTCTTGATCTGTGGGGTTGTGAGTTTGATCCCCACACTGGGTGTAGAAACTATGTGGGTAAAGGAATAAAGTTAAAAAACAATTATTTAGGGGTGCCTGGCAGGCTCCTTTGGTAGAGCCTATGACTCTTGACCTTGGGGATTGTATGTTTGAGCCCCACATTGGGTGTACAGATTACTTAAAAATAAAATCTTAAAAACAATCACTTTCCAAGGAATGGGGGAAAATATTTGCAAATGACACTACAGACAAAGGGCTGATATCCAAGATCTATAAAGAACTCCTCAAGCTCAACACACACAAAACAGATAACCATATCAAAAAATGGGCAGAAGACATGAACAGACACTTCTCCAAAGAAGACGTACAAATGACCAACAGACACATGAAAAAATGTTCATCATCATTAGCCATCAGGGAGATTCAAATAAAAACCACACTGAGATACCACCGTACATCCGTTAGAATGGCCAAAATGAAGAAGACAGGAAACAATGCATATTGGAGAGGATGTGGAGAAAGGGGAACACTCTTACACAGTTGGTGGGAGTGCAAGTTGGTGCAGCCACTTTGGAAAACAGTGTGGAGGTTCCTTAAGAAATTAAATATAGAGCTACCCTATGACCCTGCAATTGCACTACTGGATATTTACCCCAAAGATACTGATATATTGAAAAGAAGGGCCACATGCACCCCAATGTTCATAGCAGCAACGGCTACAGTTGCCAAACTGAAAAGAACTAAGATGCCCTTCAATGGGCAAGTGGATAAAGAAGATGTGGTCCATATTTACAATGGAGTATTATGCCTCCATCAGAAAGGATGAATACCCAACTTTTGTATCAACGTGGATGGGACTGGAGGAGATTATGCTGAGTGAAATAAGTCAAGCAGAGAAAGTCAATTATCCTATGGTTTCACTTACTTATGGAGCATAAGAAATAACACGGAGGACATGGGGAGATAGAGAGGAGAAGTGATATGGGGGAAATCGGAGGGGGAGACAAACCATGAGAGACTGTGGACTCTGAGAAACAAACTGAGGGTTTGGAGGGGAGAGGGGTGGGGGGATGGGTGAGCCTGGTGGTGAGTATTAAGGAGGGCATGTATTGCATGGAGCACTGGGTGTGGTACATAAATAATGAATTTTGGAACACTGAAAAGAAATAAAATAAAATAAAACCAAAAAAATCATTTATATCAAGAGGAAACGAGACTGTAGGCATAAGATATAGACAGGCAATGTATTAAAGAGAAAGAAAGTGGTCAATAAATACATGATAAAGTGGTAAAAATCATTGGCAAAAACTTGGGAAATACTGATGAAAATGATAACAGGATACTATGTCACCTATGATGCTGGATGAAAAACTTAGTGGTGAGGGGCGCCTGGGTGGCTCAGTGGGTTGAAGCCTCTGCCTTCAGCTCAGGTCATGATCTCAGGGTCCTGGGATCAAGCCCTACGTCAGGCTCTCCGCTCAGCAGCAAGCCTGCTTCCCTTCCTCTCTCTCTGCCTGCCTCTCTGCCTACTTGTGATCTCTGTCTGTCAAATAAATAAATAAAAATCTTAAAAAAAAAAAAAACTTAGTGGTGAGAATGCAGAGAAATAGGCATCCTCATATGTTGTTGGTAGACTGTGATTTGGCACTATAAACCAAACGTTAAAATGTATCATCTACCCCCTGACAGTACCATTTCTCAGTATCTACTTTATAGAAATACACAAGTGCACAAAGAGACGAATATGAAGATTGTCAGTGCAGCAGCACCACCAACGACATGCTGGAAAGGGCCCGTTGTCCAACAACGAGAAAGTAGTTCAGCAAACCAGTCTGTCCAGACTTACGAACCCTAAAGAGTTACTTCTATATGTGCTGGCTGGGAACGGTATGTTATTAATTTTAGAATCCTGCAGAACAACAGGGAGTATGAAGTCATTTGTGCTTTTTTAAAGTCATTTCCTAAACACGTGAGCACACATGAAAGGCCATTTTGCAAGTTAGGTTGTACATTAATGTCACTCCTTTCTTTTCTCCAACCTCAAGTCTCTCCAAAGCCTCAAAATCAAGGGCTATGCCCCGCTCCCTCCTTCCTACCCAACCTGCCCCCCAAGTCTCCATGCTAACTCCACTCTCATAAGGCGACAACTTCACCATTCTGCACCCCGCCCCTCTTCACGGAGCCTTTCTTCCTCACTCCTCTCTCTTGTCCCCCAGCCATCTCATGGAAGGGATCGGATCTGGCACACTATCTCAGGTACAGTTAACAGCAGAAGAATGCACTTAGGACAGTAACCATCAATCCCAAGTTCCTGAATGTAAACCACAGAAACAAGAGCCTGCCTGTTCAAAGCATCTGCCTGAATGTGTGCTCTACAGAGCACGGGAAATTCACCAGTAATTCTAGGGCATCAACAGTGTCCCAGCTACTTCTTTTACACAACAGGACCAAGACCTGGGTGTCACCTATCTAAAACCAGGCACATATTCCCATATATGGAGGTTCCATCAAATGCCACATTGAGCAACAGTTTGCTTTTCGTGGCAAACACTGTGTTAGGGGAATTAATTCTTGTCTTTTATTGAATCAGCTATGCAAATAAAAACCTGTCATGGAATAATAAAACAAAACTTAAAAAAAAAAAAGAAGGAAAGAAAACACCTCAAAACTAGAGATAATGCAAATGACTATCCTTCAATTTATGCCTGGATCTACTGAGTCCTGTCGAACCTAGAACTTGAGCAGTCATGGTAACTGGGTTGACATCCACTCTTCTCTCAAAACTAAAACAGAGGAGCACCTGGGTGGCTCAGTGGGTTAAGCCTCTGCCTTCCGCTCAGGTCATGATCTCAGGGTCCTGGGATCAAGCCCCCCATTAGGCTCTCTGCTCAGCAGGGAACCTGCTTCCCCCTCTCTGCCTACTTGTGATCTATCCGTCAAATAAATAAATAAAATCTTTAAGAAAATAAAAAATAAACTAAAACACCAGTTTTCTGTGACTAATGCAATACAATACAGAACACAACTAAAAACAAACGATCTACCTAAGAACCACAGGAGAGAGACCCGGAGAGCAGATGAGGGAGGCACCCACACAGACCTTGGCGGTCTCTGGCACAAGATTCTTGCTAGCCGGGATTCTCTACCCACTGCGGCACAGGCAAAGGCTATTTATTTGTCTAAAACTTGGAGGAAGCATTAAAGCCCAGGAGGACACATCTGTTGAATCCTGGGGTTGTTTTCTTTCTCCCTTGGGGAGGGGGGTGGGGAGAGGCGGGAACCAGTTGACACTCCCCGCAATATGTTTATTCCCCCCTTGCCTATTTTTAAAAGAACTGACAAAACGGTTAAAGGGAGTTGAGGACAAGCAAATCTGGCCTTGACATGTGGATGATACCACTTTAATCAGGATCCAGCTCTTTCGGGGAGTGCTGGGCGAAGGAGACCAGCGTGACTCCGTGTCCTAACAGTCCCCGAGAGATGCGGATCCCGCAACCGCGTCCGCGACTCTCAGGGCTGCAAAGGGGCTTCCCTCCGCAGTCCGCCCCCGACGCCTGAGTCGCCCACCCCGCCCAGGTCTGTCCCCCTCTCCCGCCCGGGGATGCCGGGCTCGGGCAGGCGCCCCCGCGGGACACGCGTCCGGGCACGGCGGCGACGGGCATGGGGCTCTCCGCGGCTCCCCCAGGCTCTGGGGGCAAAGCGGGACCTGGCCTCGGAGGGAGTCCGGCCCGGGAGCCCCGCCGGGGGGAAGGGTGTCAGGAGGGCGCCCCGCTGCCCCGCCGGGCAGGAGGGAGGGCCGGGGGCGGGGGCCGAGGGGATGCAGACCGTCCAGCGCCAGCATGGAGGGGAAGTCCTTGCAGTTGGAGACGCCCGTGGAGTCGGTAACGCACGTCTTCCACAGGTTGGCCCAATAGGTGGCGGTGGTGATGACCGTGCCGTCGATGGTGGACACCTTCCAGTAGTCGGTGGGCAGCGTGGAGGACACCAGCACCCAGCCGGAGATGGAAACCATGAAGGCGATGATCTCCGAGGCCGTGCTCGCCATGCCGCCCGCTGCAGCCGCGCTCGCGCTCGCGCTTCCACTGGGCGCCACGACCCCCCGTGCTCCCGGCCCCGGGGCTCCGCCCCCGCCCGCCCCGCCCCGCCCCGCCCCGTCCGCGGACCGGCGCTAGGGGGCGCGCACCGGCCCGAGGACGGGACGCTCCCTCCGGGGCGGAGAGGGCTGGCGGGGAGCTCTTACGCTCGCTGCCTGGGTTCTCTCCAGCTAACTGGCCCGGCGCCCACGGTCGGGGGGCTGGGGGAAACGTGGCCTGCGCTCCCCTCGCCCCCAGCCCCGGTATCTCGGGGCCGGGACCGTGGAGCGCGGCTATCCTGTTGGACAGACTGGCAGCAGGATGTGGACAACCCGCTTCGTCCCTCCCCCCCTCCCCCTCAATCCCCTCCTCCTCCCCAGCTCTACCCCTGGCAAATAGCTCGGCTTCTAGAGTGCAAAAGCAGAGCAGAAAAAGCCTTTTGTGAGCTCAGAAAGGACACGGCCTGATCACGCCACGCCGCAGCCCTAGGCTTGCTGAACTCTAAAAAGTTTTCATGCTATGCTCCTCTGCGTGACCCTGTTCAGCCTGTCTCGGAGGGACGACTGCAGTTCTGGGCTTAAATAGGCCTTGCCCTGAAATCTCTGCAGTTCTTTCTGGCCCCGTGATGTGCAGAAAGTCATTGTAAAGAGGTGAGTGGCACAAGCTTAAATTCAAGACAGCAGCGTGTGGAGAGCACAAGCTCAATCGCAGCCTTCGTTGCAATTTTGATCTTGAATGTTCCAGACTCAAGGCTGGCCTGCTTGTGCTCATGCAGTATGCATAGGACATGCATTTAAGACATTTTCCCTGGACGTCCTGTCTCGCTCCCAGTTCTGCAAGTCTATTCTATCAGCTGATGGCTCTGTCACAGTGAACACTGTTCCATATCTTGTTTTACTTTATTTTTTGGGACTGCCACGTTTTGCACCTAAATGAAAAGCAAACTCATTTGTGTCTTCATTGCCGTCTCAATTTAAACATAGAGATCAAGATGTCCTTTCAGTTTCTGAGGTCACAAATCTGGGCATAAATGAGAGAACAAAGACTCTGGCTTTACTATGGGGTTATTTGTCCCTTTAAAGTTCTTGTGGTTCTTGGTATGAACTTTCAGGATTCACTTCTTGCCTAAAGTAACCAAAGGTCTAAAAACCTATAAATCAGTCCTCTACAATAAAGCTAGTTGCTAACTCTCTGCTTCACACTTTCACTGATTGTGAAGAGTTTCTCAGTTCCTCTTTGTCACTGTCTTTTATATCTTTTTAAATTTTAAACCCAGTATAATTAACATATAGTGCTAATATTAGTTTCAGGTGTGCAATAGAGCATTCAACAATGCTATACATTGCTCAGTGCTCATCATGATAAGTGTGCTCTTGTCACTTTTTGTTTTGACCAAATGGGTACAGGATGAAAGTAGAAGTGATTAGATGTCTGTGAAGAAAGAGGAGGCTGGAGTGTAGAATCATCAAAATTTACAGGGACGCCTGGGTGGCTCAGTTGGTTAAGCGGCTGCCTTCGGCTCAGGTCGTGATCCCAGCATCCTGGGATCGAGTCCCGCATCGGGCTCCTTGCTCAGCAGGGAGCCTGCTTCTCTCTCTGCCCGCCACCCTCCACTCTGTCAGCCTGTGCTCACTCTCTCTGACAAATAAATAAATTAAAAAAAAAAATTTACATTAGGAAGGACCGTTGGAGACCATTAGGACACACTCCACACTCAGCCCAATTAGTCTATTTCTTGAGATGGGATTTGGTTCATGCTGCAATTTCAGGCCCATGGGGTTCAGTGCATGTGTCTTGCTCTTGTTCTGTATTGGGTTGACAGCCTTTTAGAAAGTTTTTCTGTATAATGAGCTCAAACTTGTCTCTTTTCCTTTTTTTTTTTTTTTTAAGATTTTATTTATTTACTTGAGAGAAAGAGAGGGCACACAGGGAGAGGGAGAAGCAGACTCCCCACAGAGCAGGCAGCCTGATGCAGAGCTCAATCCAAGGACCCCAACATCGGGACCCAAGTGGAAAGCGGATGCTAAGCGGACTGAGCCACCCAAGCGCCCCAGACCTGTCTCTTTTTCTTCTACCCAAATGTTGTCATCTGTGCTGAGACGACACAGGGTAAGTCCTACTCTGGAGCCAGGCAGCAGCCCCGGCAGCAGTGTTGTGTGTGCATGGTCATGTCATGCTTTGCATGAATGGGAATAAGGGCGGAGATGGTGTGCACATGGGTGGGACGCAGACGTGGTTCCGCTTCTGTACTGCTCTTGGTCCCACCTTGTCCTGGTGTGTCAAGCTTCAAAACAGTTTGGGAAGCACCTGGTACCCCTCATCCTTCTCATCTTTGCTGCTATTCAAATAGATCACCTTTCTCTATTGACTACAAACTGTCCACTATTCTTTTGTATGATTTGCCTTTTTAAAAAATTATTTCATTTATTTATTTGAGAGAGATCACAAGCAGGCAGAGAGGCAGGCAGAGAGAGAGACGGGGAAGTGGGCTCCCCACCAAGCAGGGAGCCCGATGTGGGGCTCAATCCCAGGACCGGGAGATCATGACCTGAGCTGAAGGCAGAGGCTTAACCCACTGAGCCACCGAGGTGCCCCCTGATTTGCCTTTAATGAGCTTTTGTCACCTCCTTTCTTGCCCCCCAGCCTATGTATTTCCATTATTATCTCTCTGACATATTCTTTTCTGGCTGATCTATTTCTAACCCAGTTTACTATTCACAGAACACAAAAAATCATGAACCAGGACATTCCCTATGGCATTTCCTAAAATTCAAAATTGCACATGTTTGGGTTTTGTGCTTTATTTCTAGCCTTGTTTGACAATCTCTTCATGTCTTCCTCCTGGCAGGTACTCACTAAATTTATTTTTTCTTTCTTTCTTTCTTTCTTTCTTTTTCCCAGAAAAAAACCCAGAGTCATTTGACACACAAAAAAGTAAAATATTGTGCTCTGAAGACTCAAGCAGTTCCTAATTTAATAATAGGTGGGTTATAGATTTCATTGTTTGGAAGCAAAGCTCATTGTTTGTTTTAAATGAAGCTTTTTTTTTTTTTAAGATTTTATTCATTTATTAGTTAGAGAGGGAGAGAGAGCGAGCACAGGCAGACAGAGAGGCAAGCAGAGGCAGAGGGAGAAGCAGGCTCCCTGCCGAGCAAGGAGCCCGATGTGGGACTCGATCCCAGGACGCTGGGATCATGACCCGAGCTGAAGGCAGCCGCTCAACCAACTGAGCCACCCTGTGGTCCCTCATTGTTTGTTTTAAAGAAAGAACTATGAAGAATAGTTTGGTGTTTTAGACCAGCCCCTGAATGTTTATTTAACAGATTATGTAGCTTTCCCTATTGTACTTTTAAAAAAAAATCCATAAACCCAGGGGTGCCTGGGTGGCTCAGTCCATTAAGGGCAGACTTTTGATTTCCGCTCAGGTCATGATTTCAGGGTCCTGGGATTGAGCCCCTGTGCAGGCTTCATGCTTGGTGGGCAGTCTGCTTGTGATTTCTCTCTCTCTCCCTCTGCCCCCCTTCCTGCTTATGTGGGCTCACTCTCTCTCTAAAATAAATAAATAAATCTTAAAAAAAGAATCCATAAACCTGGATCACCATTGCAACATAGTTTCCAGAGGAAAAATAATTTAAGAATTCCAACTTGGAACTCCAAGAAAGACTTTCTCTCTCTGCTGCATCACTGGACCGTTTATTTAAGCCCAGAATCTCTGGGGGTAATGCCGGGAGTGAGTTTTCCAAAGCTTCTAGTGTATAACCAGGCTGGGGAACCACAGCACAGCTCTGACTGGTTGAGATAGATATATATACATATACATATATGTATATGTATATATGCCTATAAACTGTTAATTTAGTAAAACAGATGGTTGCATTATAGAGAGAAAGAATATGAATCCCTTGGTTGAAAACTTTGAAAAAAGAAATATTCTTTTACTCTGTAAAAGAGTAAAAAAGAGACTGTAGCCCACAATTTCAACTTCAAAGAGGTTGAAAATACCTCAAGGGATCCATAAATTAAGACCTGGATGGCAATGCTATTAGCTCCTTTGCCTACTGAAACAGACTAGGGTCGTCACGCCTGTGGATTTGATTCATTTCTTTTACTTTTATCCTTTGTCCGTTGTATGAGGTTGGACAGCCTAAACTCTTTCTTTTTCTTCCCTGGCACGTACTGCATAATTGCCAAAGAGTTCTATTTTAGAACCCACAAGTGCCTCACCAAAAGATGAAAATGTTAACGTCCTTCAGTACCTAAAGAGTATTATGTAATGAACCAAGCATCTATTTTAAAACGTCTTATATTGTAAACATTTCAAAACCTGTTAAGTCAGAAGAACCCTTAGTACTAGACAACAACATACTTCAACATAAGAATATCTAAAAAACAGACTGAACAGAGATTTTTTAAAATCTCTAAATAAATGGTCTATTTCACTTTATGATTACAGATTCCCAGATAACCTTTGCAGTTAATCTGCAAACCCATTTACAGAGTACCTTTCCATTGATAAATCCTTCCTTATTTTCTTCAGGATTCAGTTCACAGAAATTTTTATTTACTTATTCATGACGATCTATCCTTAATTTGAATATTATGTGAATACAGCTAGAAAGTTACTTCTCCAAATTATTTAAAGTAACATCTTAATTAACAATAATCTGGTCTTTACAAAAAAACGTAGATTTTTTTCCAATGTGAAAATGCTAATTTATCTATAAATTAACAAATTTGACAAGGAGCCATCGAATGTCCTGAAATATATTCTGAACTTTTCCACTTTTGAGACCTACACCACTGAGATTAGCATTGGAAGTTATTTCTTGGGCATTATTATGCTTATTAAGGAAAAATAGAGGATCCCCCCCGCCCCAGGGTTGTTCAATAGGAGTGAAACCAGTTTAGCCGACTTAACAGGAGATTTGCAGAAATTCTTTACTTGAGATTCAACTCACCTGCTAAACAACACAGGTGTGCCTCTTAACAGCTCAAGGTTTTTCTAGGCATCAAATTTGGTTTCAGTAGACATTAGCCCCTTCCTAGATGCCAGGGAGGTGGGTGCCACTAATCAGGTAGGAATAAAGTCGTATTAACTAAAAAAACAACTACCCAGGAGCCAAATATTGTTACACCACGTTAGAGAAGACATTAATGCCGATACTAGGAGAGTAAAATAGCATATCTGTGTTCTTTTTCCTTCTGTTTTCCCTAAGACTCTGTTTATCCTAATGCTCTACACTAATTCTATGATATTTACAATCTCCTTAGCAGGGAAGCTACAGAGTGATAGGAGTATTATGGGAATGAACACTCATGCTTATCATTGCATCTTTAATCATATATTTGTTTATATATATATAATTTTTCTGCAAATTATGAGGAAACGGTGTTTTTATTATGGCATTTGGTATTGTCTAAGGTTGTACTGTATCAGAACATTTCACTGCGGGGGCACCTGGGGGGCTCAGTCCGTTAAGCCTCTGCTTTCAGCTGGGGTCAAGATCCCAGGGTCCTGGAATTGAGTCCCGCATTTGGCTCCCTGCTCATCGGGAGGCCTGCTTCTCCCTCTGCATGCTGTTCCCTCCACTTGTGCTCTCTCTCTCTGACAAATAAATAAATAAAATCTAAAAAAAAAAAGAAGAATGTTTCAATGGACCTGTTACAAGTTGGTGGCATGTATTTTGTGTACTTGTTTTTCCTGCATTACATCTAAAATGCACTTAATCCCTGGCTAAACGTAACAAGTCAGGAAACAACAGATGTCGGTGAGGATGAAGAGAAAGGGGAATCCTCCTATGCTGTTGGTGAGAATGCAAGCTGGTGCAACCACTCTGGAAAACAGCGTGGAGGTTCCTCAAAAAGTTGAAAATAGAGCTACCCTACGACCCAGCAATCGCACTACTGGGTATTTACCCTAAGGATACAAATGTAGTCATCTGAAGGGGCACGTGCACCCGAATGTTTATAGAGACATTATCCACAATAGTCAAACTATGGAAAGAGCCTAGATGTCCATCGACAGATGAATGGATAAAGAAGATGTGGTATATATAGACAATGGAATACTACTCAGCCATCAAAAAATGAAATCTCGCCATTTGCAACCACAGGGATGGAACTAGAGAATGTTACAATAAGTGAAATAAGTCAGTCAGAGAAACACAATTATCATATGATCTCACTCATATGTGGAATTTAAGAAACAAAACAGAGGATCATAGGGGAAGGGAGGGAACAATAAAACAAGACAAAATCAGAGAAGGAGACAAACCATAAGAGACTCTTATCTTAATCATAGGAAACAGAGGGTTGCTGGAGGGGAGGGAGAGAGGCGGTAACTGAGTGATGGACATTAAGGAGGACACATGATGTAATGAGAACTGGGTATTATATAAGACTGATGAATGACTGAACTCTACCTCTGAAACTAATAATACTCTATGTTAATTAATTGAATTTAAATATAAAAAATGCATTCATTCCCAATTCTGAGGTATCTTGGGGCCATCTAGACTCCTCTTGATCTCCTGGAGGGGTAAGTTTTGGCCCCCAGCAGCTCACAGCTGTTTTGGTGAATACCCCTCCAGCATGAAAGGACTCTCACTCAGGGATGCTAGAATCTTCCCATGCTTGCAGATTGGTTGACTGTATTTTGCTAGTCAAGAAGCATCTCGTGAATCCTAATAAATCCTACCCACTCAGATTGGGCAGCAAGTAAATCTGTATGTTTAGAACAAGTCAGGTCTTTTTCCCTCTGAGTTGCAGCTTCCTCATTTATAAAATGAAGGAGTTATTCTGGGTGGTCTCCAAGACCACTTTGAACACTGAAAGTCTCTGAGTCTGATTCCTAATGAACTTGACCATCTACAGGCCAAATCAACAAGGAGAGAAGAAAGGCAAGAGTTTTCCTTTGCTGTCTTCCATGCTTTCTTTTCTATCAACCATTTCCTGTCATTGCTCTCCCTTCTTTGCTTTATTGAAAGGATGGTGTATATATATATGGGTGTGTGTGTTGTGGGGGAGGGGTTGTGCATGAAGATAATATTATTTTACTTTATTTTCAATTTTTATTTTTGCTCCTTAAAAACATGTGATAAAGCAGGGTAGTTGAATTCGCTAATGAAGTGGGGTGATGTAGGAGACAGAGGGCAAACGAGGAATCAGGCAAGAGAAAGTATTTAGTAGCGTGCCAACAAAGAAGAGCTTAATGCAGGAGCACAGGGAGAAAAACCAGGAAGCAAGAGGGAGATTAATCCAAGGGAAAGAAATGGGGTCGGGAGATGTCCAAAGGGAAGTGTGGCAACAGTAGGAAAGTTAACTAGACAACAGTTGAAAGTCAGAGAGGATGGACAGCTACATGACAGAAGAAGGGTAACAGAAACATAGGAAAGGGGGCCGGGTGACCACCAAACAGGAAGAGTAATGTTGTGGTGAAAAGGGGGAGATGGATGGGTACAAGAGAGGGTGGAGAATTGCGTCCATAGCCCTCGACTTCCCACATGAGTGTGTGTAACGGGGGGAAGCAGAGCATTCCAGTGACCATTACACATGAAGGGAGTTACCCCTCTCTGTGGTCCTCTAAATACAGCTGGTTAGAATTTATTCCAAAGTACTCAGGAGCGCCATATTTACTGTTTGGCTCGCTTCATGGCAAACATTATTGGATATTTACAACGAATTCTTTAAGGGTCAAAAATGCAAATTCTTACAGAAACATACCCAGAAGCAAATAATTAATGACGATTCCTTCCAAAATATAGGCTTTCTTCTATTTTTATCTACTAAAACTTGTATCGGTACCTTTTAGGTACAGTCACCCATTTAGTAACATCCCCATGAAATGGGTTGTTCTCATTCCCTTGTAGAGATGAGGAAACCAAACAACAGACAGGTGAAGTCACTTACTCAAGGAGGTGGTGGAAGCCGGGTGTAGTCCTAGAGTCACAATCTTTTGTACTATGTTGCCTCCTACCAACACAACTCTATGAAGTTGTGTATTCCATCAATATCCACTGGGTAGGGGCGCCTGGGTGGCTCAGTGGGTTAAAGCCTCTGCCTTCGGCTCGGGTCATGGTCCCAGGGTCCTGGGATCGAGCCCTGCATCGGGCTCTCTGCTTGTCGGGGAGCCTGCTTCCTTCTCTCTCTCTCTCTGCCTGCCTCTCTGCCTACTTATGACCTCTATCTGTCAAATAAATAAATAAAATCTTGTTTAAAAAATCCACTGGGTATATGACTAAATACACACATATGATGAATCAAAACAATTCTAGATACTTTGTTTTTACCTTTATTTTTCAGAGAGTGGCTCTTATAGTCAGAAGTATTTGAACAGGATACCAAATTTCCTTATTTAATTTCATTGTGTGATCAAGTCTTGTAAGAGACGAATCGGAGTTCATGAATATGCTGTTTAACGATGTCCCAGGCAATGCTGATTCATTGTATCACAGCTGGAGTCTGGAACACTTTTCTTGAAATGTATGTGTGTTTGTGCATGTGTAGATGAAGAAATGTACACACATGGGTATGTATGTATATGTATGTGCACACACACATTATAAAAAGTTCATTGGAGTACTCTGTTCTGTCTTTTCCATGCTTTGGGCCCTGTACTATGCTCTCAGGCAGTTAGAATTTAATGATTTTCCCTTACCGCCCTTTTCCCTCACTGTCCTGAATTGGGGGTTTTCTGTGGTGTATGATATTCACCTTGCTATGGACTGTCTTTCTTTCTTTCTTTTTTAAGATTTTATTTATTTATTTGACAGACAGAGATCACAAGTAGGCAGAGAGGCAGACAGGGAGAGAGGAGGAAGCAGGCTCCCTGCTGAGCAGAGAGCCCGATGTGGGGATTGATCCCAGGACTCTGGGATCATGACCCGAGCAGAAGGCAGAGGCTTTAACCCACTGAGCCACCCAGGAGCCCCTGGACTGTCTTTCTTATGTTTATTTTGTTTTCTGATGACATTTCAGACCCATATTAGCTAAAGAAAAGTGTGTTGCAATAAAACAAAGGAAAGGGGTCCCATTCAGATGTAAGATGCAAGGGTTTTGTTTTTGCTTTTGCTTTTTTCCCTTTTTCAGTAGGTACTTCTGAGTTGTTTCTGGAAGGGTTGTGTCCCATGGGCTCACCCACAGCAGGACAGGATGGATCTTGTTTTTTCATGTCCTCACAATACTTGTTCCATCTGACTATATAATTATTATGTTACTCTGAAACCCGAGTTTCTTCATTTCCAAAGTTCATGTTCTTATATCTAAATGATATCCTAGTCATTCAAATTCTGAAGGCGTTTAAAGATATGTGTTTAAAAATTAAAAAAAAAAAATACAAATACTGAAACATTCCAGGGGCACCTGGCTGGCTCAGTTGGAAGAGTATGTGACTCTTGATCTCGGGGTCATAAGTTCAAGCCCCACGTTGGGTGTAGAGATTATTTAAATAAAACTTAAGTGCTCATGTCAGCAGCACAGATACTAAAATTGGAAGGATACAGAGAAGATTAGCATGGCCGCTGCGTGAGGATGACATAAAAATTCTCGAAGCATTCCGTGTAAAAAAACTAAAAAAAAAAAACAAAACTAAAAAAAAAATTCCAGACATTACCTCCTCTTATCTGATTATGAGAGAAAAACAGGGGTGTGGGAAGAGAGAAGTTTGGAATATCACACTGAGATATCAGGGAAGCAGATGTGTATGTATCAGAGAAACAAAGAGATGGAAGTAAAAAAGGAAACAAGAGTGACGTGTAATAACAAAGGAAGATGTTTTCTCTCTAATTTTTTCGAAGATGTATTTAGTTCAGGGAGAGCTTGCGCATGTGCACATGCAAGCGGGGCGGGGGGGGGGGGGGGGCGGAGGGGCAGAGGGAGAGAATGCCAAGCAGACTCCTTGCTGAGCATGAACCCCAGGACGTGGAGCTCAACCCCACAACGGAGAGATCATGATCTGAGCTGAAATCAAGAGTCAGATGTTCAACTGACTGAGCCCCGCCGGGCGCCTCAGATGTTTTCCCTTTAAAACCTGGACTGGGGGCACCTGGGTGGCTCAGTGGGTTAAGCCGCTGCCTTCGGCTCAGGTCATGATCTCAGGGTCCTGGGATGGAGTCCTGCTTCAGGCTCTCTGCTCAGCGGGGAGCCTGCTTCCCCTCCCCTCTCTCTCTGCCTGCCTCTCTGCCTACTTGTGATCTCTCTCTGTCAAATAAATAAATAAATAAAATCTTAAAAAAAAAAAAAAAGAGAGAAATTCTGGATGCCAAGTCAAGCAGTCTGTGTTTAAAAAAAAAACCAAAAACAACAAAACAAAACCTGGACTGAGGGTGAAAGAGATAAGGGTAGGAGATGATGCAGAGGATTTTTCAGATGAGCTTATATGTATGTGTGGAACGAGGAGGGAGGCAGGACTGTTGACTGATTTCTCCCTCCCGGGGCTGCTTCAGCCCTCTCTTCCTCTCAGATATATAGCTCTATAGTCCTGGAGAGTTAATGCATCTAAAAAGCAATAGTTTGTGTTTGGGGACATGAGAAAAGGTGGAACACAATGACTGAATTCAGCATTAGTGTCATGTCAGCATGGCCAATTTCCTCTTTATTTTTTTCTTTTAGAACGGATTGTCCAAGTTTCAGAAAACAAACTTGTAACCAGAAGCACCTTACCACCAAACATGATGTTTTTTTTAATTTTTAAAATTAAAAAAAAAGATTTTATTTATTTATTTGACAGAGAGAGCGATCACAAGTAGGCAGAGAGGCAGGCAGAGAGAGAGGGGGAAGCAGGCTCCCTGCTGAGCAGAGAGCCTGATGCAGGGCTCGAACCCAGGACCCTGAGATCATGACCTGAGCCGAAGGCAGAGGCCTAACCCACTGAGCCACCCAGACGCCCCAACATTATGTTTTATTTGCTCGATGTGCCCAAAGGCAAGTTTTCTTGCCCATTGATCTTTGTGCTGCATTTCCTCTCCCATATCCTTGAGGGCATCCCCAATGGCCACAGAACTTGTGGCAGGGCCCTTTGAGGATATGACTGATAAAGCAGAGGCAGTCAGCAACTGTGGAACATCCTTGAAACCTGAGAGGAACCAATGATTGTTCCAGGAATAGTGACTAGAAAAAGTTACAGCCAGGTGGTCGGTTTGACATATGGGGATTCCAAGAGCTTGGGGAAGTCGGTGTAATAGCTGAGGATTCCCTGCCGTGAGAAGCTCAAATAGCTTATGTGGTTGGCTCAGTTTGCTGTCATGGTGAGCATGGCATTACTCATTCATTGAAACAATTCAAAGTGTACTTATTGGGGCCCTATTACACTCCAGGTGTCCTTTCCCACGATGTAGATATGGCGAGTGAAATGGACAAAATCTCTACCGGAACACAGTTTACATTCTATCGGCCGAGGCAAGAGTAAGTTAGAGAAATGGTTAGTGTATCAGACGATAGATCTAAGGAGAAAGACTAATCCAGTGCTTACGGGGGCGTTCTACCAAGTGTGTGTTGGGGGGAGGCTGGCTTTTAAATTTTAGTTAGATGGCCAGAGGAGGGCTCCCTGAGCAGATGACTTTTGGGCAGAGACCTGAAGGAAAGAGGGAGCTAGCCATGCGGCTAGTTTTCTGCAGATCATTCCCAGAGGGGAGAGCACATCGGACTTGTCCAAGCAACACTGGAGGGGTCCATGCGGCTGCCGCAGAGGGAGTGAAGGGGAGTGTGGGGGGCGATGAGGACAGAGAGAGAACGGGGTCTGTGTGTGTGACCCTGTAGGCCCATGTGTGCATCTGAGTGTCTGTCTCTACTGTGTGCTTCTCTGTATGCTCACGTGTCTTTGTGGGTCCATGTGTGTGCCCACGCCTCTTGATGTGTTTGGGAATGTGTATATGTGTGGGGTGTCAGCAGTTCATGGGGGGCTCTGTAAATCCTAACAACTTTGGCTTTTACTCCGACTGCAAAGGGGAGACGCTGGCCGGTTTTGTAAGAAGAGGTATCTAATTTCCATTCTGGGATCACTCAGAACCGGGAGGTCGGTAGAGGAAGGAGGATGCCAGTTGGGAGGCTTGTGCCATAATCCTGCTGAGTGACCGCAGTGGCTTTGACCAAGAGGGTAGAAGTGCAGTGGTGAGAGATGCTCAGATGTTGCATTTTGGGTCTCCTTTGAAGCTAGAACTGGTGAGATTTGCTGCTGATGGGCTGGGAAGTATGAGTGAAAAAGAGAAGTCAAGGAAGACATCAGGGTTTTGGCCTCAGGGACTGGAAGAGCAGAGTTGTTTCCTGAGATGAGGAAAGCTCTCAGGGAGCAGATTTAGGGGTGGAAACAAGAGTTCAGTACCAGAAACCCTGAATTCGAAAGCCCAGAAGACCTCCAGGAGGAGGAGTCAAGTTGTATATAGAAGTCCAAAGCTGAGGGAGAGCTTCAGGCTTAAAAAGTACGCTTTGGGGGCGCCTGGGTGGCTCAGTGGGTTAAAGCCTCCGCCTTCAGCTCAGGTCATGATCTCAGGGTCCTGGGATGAGTCCCGCATTGGGCTCTCTGCTCAGCAGGGAGCCTGCTTCCTCCTCTCTCTCTGCCTGCCTCCCTGCCCACTTGTGATCTCTCTCTCTGACAAATAAATAGATAAAATCTTTAAAAAAAACCAATATAGTTCTTCTATATTTATGTCTATTTTACTTTGTACTAAAATAATCAGTGTGATATCATTTAAAAACAATGGCACACATGTTTTATAGTTCTCGAATACTGGAGTTAGAAAGCACTTTAAACTTACTTAATTCGACATTTTGTAGAGGAGGAAATCAGAATCCATAAGTGATTTCTTAATGTACGTTGTTATAAAGTGAATATTGCAGTACCGTATCAATTGGAATAACATATTGTGCATGTTCCTCTTCAAAAATAGTAAGTTTGAAAAAGCATCCAAGTTTAGTGCAGAAGAAAAATCGGAAGTACAAGCACGGTTTGGCTTCTTAGAAGTTGAAAACTCATAATTAATACAGGTTTTCCTCAATGATGTGTCTGTGCCGATAAAATATGTACGAGTATATTGCTAGGAGGTTTTTGTATCGTGTCAATGCAGAGTCATCTTTATAAATGACTTTTGAATAGTAACATGAAAAGGAAGGAAGCAACAATTGAATCGGTGCTGATAATACGGCAGACATAATAGACACACCTCTTTTCGTGGTTCAAAGCTAGAGCTGTTTCTATGTTTGATTTAGGGTTTGTAAAGAATTAATAAAAAGATCGAAAGAACAAAGTTGATGTCATGTTTTGCCTGTGACTATTACAAACTGCCACACCTCTAGGATTTGGGATATAAATCTTTCTGACAATCAAATATGCCCTAAGTCAACTTCTTCCCCACCACGCAGTTTATCCACACATGCAATCCTATAGAGTTGGCCAATGTTTGGTTTTCCAATCAAAACACCACATGAAAGATTGTATTGCAATTTTTGGACATGTTACCTAAGGCAGCCCATGAAATTTGGTGAAGTAATGTGAATGCTATTCTGTCTGTTAATTTCTAGATTTTGTAGGTCGTTGAGGAGAAAAGCAAATAATAAAATTCCCATTATTTTCATGGTAATTTCCAGGTGAGAGGGATAAGATCAAATAAACTAAAGCGCTAATGTTATATAGAAGACATGGACAGACATCTGCATGGCCAACAGACACATGAAGAAGTGCTCCACGTCACTCGGCATCAGGGAAATACAAATCAAAACCACAATGAGATACCACCTCACACCACTTGGAATGGCTAAACTTACAAATCTGGAAATGACAGATGTTGGCGAGGATGTGAAGAAAGGGGAAACTTCCTCCACTGTTGGTAGGAATGCAAGGTGGTGAGTCCACTCTGGAAAACACTATGAAGGTTCCTCAAAAAGTTGAAAATAGAGCTACCCTACAACCCAGCAGCTGCACTACTGAGTATTTACCCCAAAGATACAGATATAGTGAAACAAAGGGACACATGCACCCCAATGTTTATAGCAGCAATGTCCACACTATCCAAACTATGGAAAGAGCTGAGATGATCATCAACAGATGAATGGATAATATGCAGCCATCAAGAAGAATGAAATCTTGCCACTTGCAACGGCATGGGTGGAACTAGAGGGTATTATGCTAAGCAAAATAAGTCAATCGGAGAAAGACAATTATCATATGATCTTACTGATATGAGGAATTTGAGAAACAAGACAGAGGATCATAAGGGAAGGGAGGGAAGAATGAAACAAGATGAAACCAGAGAGGGAGACAAACCATAAGAGACTCTTAATCTCAGTAAACAAACGGAGGGTTGCTGGAGGGGAGGGAGGTCAGAGGGATGGGGTGACTGGGTGATGGACACTGGGGAGGGCATGTGCTATGGTGAGTGCTGTGAAGTGTGTAAGACTGATGAATCACAGACCTGCACCCCTGAAACAAATAATACATTACATGTTAATTTAAAAGATAAAAAAATTACTTAATTTTTTAAAAAAACACTGATGTTATAAAACTATATATACAGTATTATGGGCATTTGATAAATAGTCATTGAATTTAATTTATTGGTCAAAAAGGACAACTTACAATATTGGATGGAATGTTAAGCATACCCTCAACTATCTGTAAATGTCAAATTTTTTATTTATTCTTTCAACTAAATAATCTTTAAATGAAGAAAAAGTCATATTCCTTCAAATTATACTCTTGAAGCAAATATGGGGCCTTAGTTTATACTTCAAGTGATCAAATTAGTTCCCAAATGATTGATCTTTTTGTCTCTCAAAACCCATTTGTATATACATATATAGATAATATATTCATCATTAAAAAATTGTCCTATACATGGCTTGGAAGCACACAATATGAAATTAGGAAAATGCAGTATGTTTTTTCATTTGTTTTGCTGTTTTTTGGTTTTGCTTTTTTTAAATAAATATTTTATTTATTTATTTAACAGATAGAGATCACAAGTAGGCAGAGAGGCAGGTAGAGAGAGAGAGAGAGAGGAGGAAGCAGGCTCCCTGGTTGAGCAGAGAGCCCAATGTGGGACTCGATCCCAGGACCCTGAGATCATGACCTGAGCCGAAGGCAGAGGCTTAACCCACTGAGCCACCCAGGCGCCCCTGGTTTTGCTTTTTTAAGTAATCTCTACACCCAACGTAGGACTCAAACTCACAACCTAAAGATCAAGAGTCACATGCCTGGAGGGCCTGGCTGGCTCAGTCTGCAGAGCATGGGACTCTTGATCTTGGGGGTTGTAAATTCAAACCCCACGTTGGGTACAGAGATTACTTAAGGATGAAAAAATCTTGGGGCGCCTGGGTGGCTCAGTCAGTTAAGCCTCTGCCTTCAGCTCAAGTCCTGAACTCAGGGTTCTGGGATCAAGCCCCACATCTCAGGCTCCCTGCTCAATGGGGAACCTCCTTCTCCCTCCCCCCCCCCCCCCCCCCCCCGGCTGGTGCTCTCTCTCTCTCTCACTCTCAAATAAATAAAATTTTCTTTAAAACTTTAAAAATCTTGGGGCGCCTGGGTGGCTCAGTGGGTTAAGCCCCTGCCTTTGGCTCAGGTCATGATCTCAGGTCCTGGGATCCAGCCCCACATCGGGCTCTCTGCTCAGCAGGGAGCCTGCCTCCCCCTTTCTCTCTGCCTCCTTGTGATCTCTGTCAAGTAAATAAATAAAATCTAAAAAAAAAATTTAAAAATCTTAAAAAAAAAAAAAAAAGAGTTGTGTGCTCTACCAACTGAGCACCCAAGGTGCCCTTGCTTCGCTCCGTTTGTAACCTGAGTTGTAGTAGGAATTGCCACTTGGCAACTTGACCCACAGATCAGAATCACCAGTTTCTTGTGTCCTTTTTCCCAACACCCAATTAATTTAGACTTTCATGACACTTGGTTTTACTGGTTTAGGGAAAACCAAGCTCAGCTCTAAGTAGCATACATCTCCTTCCCAGTTAAAATGGCACTCTTCTCGCCACCTGGAAAGCTCTGGCTGACTCTTGGTCTCAGGGCAGGAGACTTCTCAAAAGGGTAGATATTAGACCCCCATATGTATATGCTAGTGCTTGCTTAACCTAACCGGTAAGCAGATGTGTATGGGGGTCCTTAGTGATTATGGCTTCTAAAAAAAAAAACCAACCCAAAAACTATGGTTATGATTATGACTCTTAACTTGACAACTTTTTTTTTGTAGGCGTCCATGCGACTACATTTTAAAAACTGACTTTTAGGGGCGCCTGGGTGGCTCAGTGGGTTAAGCCTCTACCTTCGGCACAGGTCATGATCTCCGGGTCCTGGGATGGAGCCCTGCATCAGGCTCTCTGCTTAGTGGAGAGCCTGCTTCCCCGCCCCCCCTTTCTGCCTGCCTCTCTGCCTACTTGTGATAAAATCTTTAAAAAAAAACAACTGACTTTTAAAGCACATATATTCATATTTGAAATCAAATAATCCTTACATAGATGAAATAATGGAGCTGAAACACAATCACATCTTCCTCCTGTCCGAATTCCCATGATTGTAAAGTAACAAACATAGAATATCATTCTTACATATGAAAAACATAAAGTCAGTGCAGTGTTAGAAATTTTTTGGTCATGTTTTGATTTTATCATCAAAGTTGGGTGCAAGGTATGGAAGTAGCCTGGGCGTGGCGTTTCAAGGACCTGGCCCCCAGCACCAGCTGTTAGGACTTTGTTAATTTACGTTTACTTTGGCCCATTGTGAATGGGTTGAAGAGATTCTGTAGAATTGTTCCTGGCTCTAAACATAGGAGGAAATAAAAAATTCAGCAGGAGGATATTGTTTCCTTCTCCCCTTCAAACAGTGTCGACAAAGGGAAAACAGGAAGGAATGGAGAGGCAAAGGGAAAGAGGGATAGGAGAGAAAGGAAGGTTCAAACGGAACCCAAGTGACTAGAGTGTAACATACTTGTGGTCCATCCACATCGGGAGCCAGCAGGTGAGTCAGAATCACCGAGAACTTCCCCTCACCACCCCAGAGATTTACTCTTCATTCTCCAAGTTTGCTTACCTTTTGCTCATCCTTACCCCAGCTGCCCTACTCCCTCCTACTCATGGCCACTAGCTTATATTTGCCTCTTTTAATTGGAAGCAAAGAACAATAGTCAACAGCCCTGTCATTCCCAACTCTTCCCTGTCCCAGATGTTAGGAAGGAAAGACAGAGCGAATTTCAGTTTTATGGGCAAACAGCCCGATTCCCTTAGATCTATGCTGGGCATTCGTGTCAGTGTTTATTCTCATGGCTAGAATTAAGCAATCGGTAGAAGGTCCCACAGCAGATTACTGCTGGAACCAGGTTTATCATGGACAGCTGCTGAGTTCCCACTGTGAGGGCGGGGCCACAGGGCCACCGGGCCATGGGGCTGTTCCAATTGGTGTTCCAAATCCCACACTTGTCGACTGCAAGGAACTTCCTATGCCCATGGTTGTGAACAAGCCTTATTAAACATAACACATTCAAAAGAGCCCAAGTGGGGCGCCTGGGTGGCTCAGTGGGTTAAAGCCTCTGCCTTTGGCTCAGGTCATGATCGCGGGATCCTGGGATCTAGTCCTGCATTTTCTCCCTCTGCCTCTGCCTCCCTCTCTCTCTGTCTCTGTCTCTGTCTCTCATGAATAAATAAATTAAAAAGAATCTTAAAAAAAAAAAAAGAGCCTAAGTGCCAAAAACCTCCAAACTTTACTTTTTTTTTTTTAAGGTTTTATTTCTTTACTTGAGAGAGAAAGAAAACCTTCAACATTTAGAAGGACTGCATATCACTTTCAGTTCTAAATAAAAAGTGTCATAGGTAGTAAACTGATATTGTCAGTGTCCACAGAAAGAAGCAACATTCCAACAAACACGAAATTTAACTCGATTACTCACACTCTTAAGTTATGGTTGATGATATTTTTACAGGTAACAAAGGGAGCCAACTTTCAGAATTATCATTTCTCATGTGGAAGCACTAGCCAGCCCCCAATTTTTGTTTAGCTTTTTCTGATATTTTCAAATATGCCACGTGTTTCCCATCTAATCCAGACTAACAACTAAGAGGTACTCGTTCGTAACTTAATATGTATCCTGCTGGATTTCAGTGGTAGACAGTTCTTAAAGGTAAATGTTTGTTAAAGAATCAAGATTATCCTTTGAAAGTTGAATAAGAACCAAAAGAATCATAAACACTTGAGCTCAAAACAATGAGCATCTTATTTTCACAGTTTTCCTTTAAAAAAAAAAAGAGGAATATGCACATGTTGTCATGATAATGTTCTGGAAAAGTAGAAAATATAACATCAATAAGAAATTAAGCTGTCTCGTGGTTAGCTTTATTGCCCATTTACCTTTATATATTATTAAAGCCCTAGTCTAATGCAATAGCCTTCTTCCGGCTACATGTTTCTGACTGAAATTTTTAAAAATTTTTATAAAATCGGATCCATTTTCTAAACTAATTGATTTCATTATATGAGTTTTATACCAGTGAATGTGGCAAGCCTTTAAGCGTCGTGTACCATGGGGCGCCTGGGTGGCTCAGTGGGTTAAAGCCTCTGCCTTCAGCTGGGGTCATGATCCCAGGGTCTTGGGATCTAGCCCCGCATCGGTCTCTCTGCTCAGCAGGGAGCCTGCTCCCCCCACTCTCTGCCTGCCTCTCTGCCTACTTGTGATCTCTGCCTATCAGATAAATAAATTTTTTTAAAAATCTTAAAAAAAAAGTTACATACCAACTGGAAAATGGCCATTTCAGAGAAGACATATTGAAAAAATGCTGTATTCCCAAATGTCCCAATATAAATACTGAATGCAAAAACAGAGTCAAAATCCAATCTTATCACCAGCCCCCTCAGTCTCTCTTCTGTATTGTTACAGGATGTGCTTGTGTCTTTGACTCTTCTGTACCCTCTGCTCTCCCACAGCTATCCTTAAACATTTTCGGTGGTTGATTGCCCTGGTTTCTATTACTGAAAAGCAAGACAGTTTCAGAAATGTAACAAAATTTGGCATCACCCAGCAAGCTGAGTATTTTAAAAACACCTTCTTGGTGGAGCCTACAGGGAGTGAAATTTAAGGGGGCTTGGGGGTGTTGCCAAAAGGGGTACAACAGGACAAGGGTGTTGGCTGTTGCAGGGGTAGAGGAAAAGGAGTCATGGGCCGCCCACATCCAGAAAAGAAATGTGGTCTGGGCTGTGCCCTAAAGAAGATGAGGTTAGATCTTAGAGTCACGAAAGGAGGAAGCTGGACAAGATCAGCATGGGAATCTCCAGGTGGGTACACACATTGACATTGACATTGGATGGTGTGCGTGCCGAAGGGAAGTTCTGGCCAGACACAAGCCGAACTCAATCAACGTGATAAATCAGCACTCTGTGAACATCTAAGAAGGGTGGGTACAAGCACTTGTTGGTAATTCTTAGAAATCATTTAGCAGTGGGTCTTAGATTTATAATTAAACGAAAACTGGAAATAATGCTCGGTTCCTGTTGTCATTGTAGGTTCCCTACCCACATGCACTGGGCAATGTTATTGTAGACTGTTGCATAAATAGGGACCACAAATTTAGCTTTTGCTCTCATTTAGGGCTACTTGTGTGTTGCCACTAGAGGATATAGTTGTTAGGGTCCTAGTTAGTAGTCCTCAGTGTCTCATCAGTTCACAAATAAAGTTGGAGTGATTTTCTACTCATAGGTGGTTTCATTCCGAAGGTTAGAAGACAATCAAAGTGGTGGTATTTCCCCAAATAAGCATTCATTGTTACCTCCACCAGCAAATTACCAGATGTGTACTATAGATAGAGAAGCCAGTTACAGAAGCCAGAGTAAGAGGCTACTTGAAATAATAATAATAATAATAATAATAATAATAATAATAATAATAAAAAGAAAGAAAGAAAGAAAAAATGACTCCCTCTTCCCACTTTCTTCCATTTGCATAACTTGCATGTAGGAAGCCCACCAGAACTTCAGGACACCTTTGGCATATCGTTTCCCTCAGAAAATGTATCCAAGTCATGGTGAGGTTCAACCTAAAGGGAGAGCTGAGATCCGAACTCACATTATCTTCTCTATTCACCAGTCATACGGCTTCCTGTATGTGAGAACAGCCATACGTACTGGATATTTAAAATGCGAACAATTCCAGCTGTGATCAAAACAAGACAAAAACCCCTGATTCACTATTAACCGCCGGCAAACAAGGTCTGAACTGTATTACTGTACTAATTGCTCTTTGAGCCGGGGTAGAATGGAAACACACCCTAAAATTAGAAGATTGTAAACAAACTGGGTTTTTTAAAATTCCATTTAATGTTTAATTTTAAAATGCCTATCTTGATTTGACTTGGCTACCCAAAATAGAAAAATGTTGGACTCCAACTTAGTTTGGCTCTTTTCTGAAACTACTCTTGGAGATGCAAAAGGCTCTTAATGAGCACTCACACAATGGGACTTAATTTATATGCATGTGCCACAGAAATAATGTTTCTGCATTAAATTACAGCAGCTGTGAAGTTTAAATACTACTAGGAGCCAGCAAATTTTGTAAAATACTACACTATATTTCATGAGAAATTTGCGCCCTCTTTTGGATAACAATTGTCAAGACATTTCAATGTGAGCTTTAAAAAAATGTAGTCGGTGGCTTAAAAATAAATGCAGTTTTATTTTAAAGACCGTGGGAAAGAAGGCGAAAGAACAGTTGTTAAAGGCATGGTAAAGATAATACTAGTGAGCTGCAAATCAAAGATTTTGCCCCTGAGAGGCAAAAAGTTCCATACGAAGGACCCAGCGTTAGGAATCTATAGTTTTCTTTTAAATCAAAATCTGTTTGGGATCTTTGCCCTATGTTAGATTAAAAGGAGTGCTTCTTAGGAACAGTCTTCTCTAGATAACAGCAGTAGGCACTTAATTTCCTCCCGAGACTGTAATTTTTGTATGGGTAGGGACAGATCGTCCCTTGGGTGAACTTCCTGCCTGGATGAAGGAGATCTCAGAGGAGTTGTTCCTTTCCAATTTAGGGAAATATACAAATATCTTTAAAGATACCTTGGGGGACAGTTTGAAAATTGTCTTCTTTTTTCTTTTTCAACCAAACACCTCGATAGAGTTGTCTCTCCTCGTGACCTCTCTCTCTGTGCCTTCCCATTGACTTCAAAGCCAATGTGATGCAGTCTCCTCACCTTTCTCTCTCCAGGGAAACACCACCAGCCAAGGTGCCATGTGGTTTCATACAAAGGGATTTACTAGATATTTCCCATTCCTTCTGTTTTCTGACTTTTCTGCACATTCTGACAGTTGACCAGTTCTCCTTTGTGATCTACCTTCTTCCTTTGGCCTCTATGTCCCTGTTCTCACTTCTGTCTCTCTGCCTGTCCCTGGTTCTTTCTCTCCTGCTTATCGCCTGGCATCCCCAGCATTCTGTGCTTGCCAGTTACTCCTTTTCACATCATATCCTTTCCCTAGGTGAACTAGTGGCTCCAGAATGGAATTCCCTTACCCAGCCCCGATTCCCAGGCCTTGCTGGATACTTCCTTTCTCTTGGGAGCTCCTTGGTACCGCACACTTACTATGTCCAAAATCAAATGCTCATCTTCACTTCCACTTTCCTCTGCTTCCCAGGTCCCCCTTCTTCCTTCTATATCCTCCATCCTGACCGATGGGATATCTCTTTGTCTACCCACTTTACCAGCAAGTCACGAGTCATTATTTTTTAAAAATATTTATTTATCTTAGGGTGGGGAGGGGCAGAGGGAGAGAGAGAATCCTGAGCAGACTCCACACTGAGTGTGGAGCCTGACAGGGGCTCGATCTCACAACCCTGAGATCATGACCTGAGCTGAAACCAAGAGCAAGATGCTTAAGCAACTGAGGCACCCAGGTGCTCCAGTCATGACTCATTGTGAATCATGCTGGACCCCTCACTTCTCTGTACTCCACGTCACCCCATCTGGCTGACTCTATTTCTGAACCATCTCTTGAGTCATTCTCACCTCTCCTGCCCCCAAGACTCTTCCTCGTTGAGGCCTTCTTTTCTTCCACTCTCACAATGGCCTCATAACTGGTCTCTCTGCCTCTCGCCTCACCCCTCTAAGCCATCCACCATATGACTCCCCAGGTGACTTTCCTAAAAGATGAATCTGACTGTTTCTCTTTTAAAGCCCTCTACGTGTTCTCCAGCACCCAGAGTGTGAAAGCCATGAATTTCATCATGACATACAACATACCCCAGGATCTGCTGCCCATCTTCTGCCACACCTGACTTTGGAATACTCTGTTGGGATCATACCAAAACCACTTCACAGTGTTCCTCTGCCCAGATTGTCTTTTTTCCTCAATCTGTCTGGAGAATTGCTTTTCGTTAACTTTTTAAACAAAAGTCTTTCCTCCTCTAGCAGGCCAGGTGAGAGAGCTACTCTCTGTTCTTCTTGGTGGCATGCTTCCATTGTTGCATCTACTACACAGAATTGGAGTTTTTACCTATTTTTCCACTGGACGGTGAGCTCTTTGAGAGTAAACACAGAATCTGACTCATCCTCATTGTGGTTTTTATTATAACCATATTGACTACCACTCATTGAATGCCAGGAGAAAAAAAACCCCAAGGTTTAGAGATATTAAATGAACTGTTCAAAGCCACATACCCAAGTAATTGCAGAGTTGTGGCTTAAATCCTGGGGTTTTTAGGTCTGAAATCTGTGCTCTTTTAAAAATAATGCACTGCCAATTGGAGGTTTCTTGGTAATATTGCTCATACCAATAATAAGTACTGTAATTATTACTGTGAATCAAGAATTCTTCTAAATGCTTTAAATAATAATCAGTTTCTAAAGAATACAGAATTGATTTCATTTCAATTCTTTAACAGTTTGATATATATATAATTATTTTTTAAGAGACTTACTAGAGACATTGATAAATTTGCCATAAATTTGACAGTATAGTTAAACAGGTGGACCAGATGACCAAAAATCTCCTTTCCAACCCAAGATTTTATAATTCTACAAACATTTTCCTTCTTTTTACTTAGAAAAAATCTTTCATAAATTTATTTTATTAACAAGCTATCCTGGCAGTAGTTTATATGGTTATAACAATATGTATATTGTTATAACAATATGTAACAATATAACAACTTTCGTATTGAGAGTGGAAAAAAAAAAAAAAACCAACAGTTTCTATGTGTTTTCCTGTATGACCTCTTACTCAACAGATGCTGTGAATTGCTGGGGGTATGAATGGAATTAAAAAGGAAATACAGTTTATGTGTCATTGAGTTTAAAATCTAGTAGAGATTACCCATTATTCAAATGATCCCTCCAGTGACCATATAACTATGAACTGAATCCCATGCTCATGAACAAAGGACTACTGTACTCTGAAGCTATATGACAAAGAAGCTGATCTGTGCTCCGTGTCAGGGAGAATGTCTCTGAGGAAGGGAGCTGGGTCTGAAGCTTGCTGAATGAGGGGGGTTACTCAGGTATGTGGTAAGGGGAAAGCCTTGCAGACACAGCCAGCAGACTGTGTAGGGACCTGGGGTAGGAGGAAGTTAGAGGGAAGTGAGTGTGGAGGGAGGCGTCACACTGGGTCTAGCCATCAGCACTGCTGGGCCCTGGATATTTATCCTTCACTTGTATTGCCTATAGACCTGAACTCTTCTCCATTTGTTGGGGCTGCCCAAGACAATATGGCCCCTACAGCTAAGACCTAGGTCTTCCACATCTTTGTATCTCACAGGGTGTACAGATCATGAGTGCTCAATGAATACTTCTTAATTTATTTGACCTAAGGCTCTTCCCTTCTACCTTCTTATACCTCTGTACCTGGAAGACACTAAAAAATACCAACCTGATTTATTATTTTTTTAAAAGATTTTATTTATTCATTTGACAGAGATTACAAGTAGGCAGAGAGGCTGGCAGAGAGAGAGAGGAGGAAGCAGGCTCCCTGCTGAGCAGAGAGCCTGATGTGGGACTCAATCCCAGGACCCCGGGATAATGACCTGAGCCGAAGGCAGAGGCTTAACCCTCTGAGCCACCCAGGCGCCCCAACCTGACTTATTTTTTAATGGATTGAACAAATTAAAAATAGTCTCAGCAGACAAGAATTCTGAAAAATAGTGTTAGGAAAATGGTATATCTAAAGATCACTGGAAGACCAATTCTTTCTCTTAATGCCTTCCTTTTTCTCCACATTTTCTTATGAAAAGGTATACATATATAGCAATGTTGCAAGAATTTTATAGTGAACACCCTTTGCTAGGGGTTGAATCATGTCCTCTTCTAAAATTTATTTTAAAGCTTTCACCTTCAATGCGACTATATTTGGAGAAAGGGCTTTTAGGTGGCAATAAAGGTTAAAAGGGGTCATAATAGTGAGTCCTAATCTGATGGAATTGGTGGCCTTATAAGAAGAGGAAGAGTGATTTCTCTCTCTTTCATGTAAGCACACAGTGAGAAGGTGGCTATCTGCAACCCAAGGAGAGAGCCCTCAGACACTGATCATGCTGGCTTCTGATCTTGGACTTCCAGTCTCCAGAATGGTGAGAAAATTAATTTTGGATACTTAAGTCATCTGGTATATGGTATTTTGTTATGGCAGCCCAAGCTGACTCGTATACCTGTATATTGGACCCACCATCTAGATTCTACCATTAACATTTTACTTGCTCCTCTCCCTATGGTTATTGCTTTTTGTGACCTATTTGAAACAACTTTGCCAACCTCCAAGTCATGAAAATATTCCCTTACAACTTCCTTTAAAGCTTTATGGTTTTAGCTGTTATATTTAAGCCGATTATGTACCTCTATTTAAGGTTGTGTTTGGTGAGAGTTAGGGATCAGGGCTCAGTTTTTCATAGACTGTGAGGTATTTTGCACCATTTGTTTAAATTCCCATTAGATTGCATTGGTGCCTTTGCTGGATATGAAACCCTTGTGTACGTGCAGGTCTATCTATCATGACAAAAAATATATCAGTACAGAGCAACCGACATCCCGAAGTTTCTTTCTTTCTGTCTTTAAAGATTTTATCCACTTATTTGAGAGAGAGAAAGAAGGCACAAGGAGGGGGGGGGGGGGGGGGGGGGGAGAGAAGCAGACCCCCTGCTGAGCAGAGAACCCAACACCAACACCAGGCTTGATCCCATGACCCTGGGATCATGACCTGAGCTGAAGACAGACGCTTAACTGAATGAGCCACCCAGGGGCCCCTAGAAGTTTCTTTCTTGAAGATCATCTCCTTATTTAACTTTTACACATCATACTCTGGATGAGACTTTCATAAGGAGGATATAATGGGATATAATGTGTTCTAATAGCCCATTAGGAAAAAGGAGAACTTGTAACCTTAAAGTATCAATCAACTTCTCTCTCTTTCAAGGATTTTACATTCATCTTGATAATTGAATAAATTGGAATCCTTATTTGAAAATGAAGGGGGCCTCAAAAGTGCAAAATAAAGAGCCATGTTACTACTATTATATTCCAATTTGAAGTTCACCATATTTTAATAAAGATAACCCATTTCCTCTTAATGGAGTCTGAAGTGGCTAAATGGCAAGAGGTATTTCTGAGACTTTAGAACATGAACTTAGATTAATGACTTCCTTCCTTCCTGCCTTCCTTCCTTCATTTATTTCATAAAGAAAGAGAAATATGAAAGAGAAGAAGAAAGGAAAACCATTTACAACAGTTGTTAACTAGATTTGTGGTGATAATTTCACCCTTGAATAATGATGGAGTTAGGGTTGCCAAAGACTGTGCAGTCAAAAATCTGTTTATAACTTTTGATCCCTGAAAAGCTTCACAGCCTACTGTTAACAGGAAGCCTTATTGATAACAAAACAGTCGATTAACACATATTTTATATGTTATGTATATTATGTGCCATATTCTTATAAAATAAGCTAGAGAAAAGAAAACATTATTAAGAGAGTCATAAGGAGGACGCCAGATGGGTCAGTTGGTTAAGCATACAACTCTTGATTTCTACTCAAGTCGTGAAGTCACCAGGGTCTTGGGATCAAGCTCTGAGTCGGGCTCTACCATCAGCATGGAGTCCACTTGAGTTTCTCTCCTCTGCCCCATCCCTGCCCTGCTACTTGTGCTCTCTTTCTAATAATTTATATCTATCTATCTATCTATCTATCTATCTATCTAATATGCAGATAGATAGATAAGATCTTAGATAGATAGATAAGGTTTTATCTATCTAAGATAGATCCTATATTGTATTTATTGTACTATATTTATATATTGTATTATATTTACTGTACTATATTGTATTTATTGAAAAAATCCTGCCTATATGTGGACCTGCACAGTTTAAACTCATGTTGCTCAAGGGTCAACTGCACATACACATATTGAATTGTTACGTTGTACACCTGAAACTCTCATAACGTTCTATGTCAAATGCAACTGAGTTAAAAAAGAGGCGAGGAAGAAAAAAAGAAAGAAGAAAGAAAAGTCGTTTTCAGACTGTTTCTATGACAATAGGGTGTTGTAAAGATTAGTGAATTTCAGGGAAACACCAGTAAAAACAGACAGCCAGAACAGTCAAAGCATATATGGTGTGAGATAGCCGATAAACACAAGGTGTTTTCCTTGAGCATCTGTGAAGCCCGTGTTCCTCTCGGTGGACGAGCTGACAACCAGTGTATCAACGTTCTCCTTTGTGTGCTTCGGCATTTGGTCTGTGCATTTCGTGAAGATAGCGAGAGAGAAAACTGCTGTTGTGCACCGAATCCACTTGAGCAGGTAAGAGGAACAATGGGTGTCAGTCTTCTTTGCAGCCTCCGCTGAGCTTGCCAGCCCGGGCGAAATTGCCTGCTCTCGACTCCGGTAATTCAATAGCTTCTTTCCTTCCGGTAGGGATTGCCAGGATACTTACTGCCCGCCTTGAGTCTTTGTCCCACGCCACTCATCGATGTTGTGGTTTAAACACAAAGAATTTTAACATCCTTCACATCCCAAAATAAACAACAGCTCTGGAAATGTCATAGGGCTTTCACTGCACAGGAAATGGATTTAAATAATTCATGGGGCATTGTGGAAACTTTCTGATGCTCTCTCTTCCCTCTAGTTTCAAGAATAAACAAGTATGAGTGTTTAGAAATGTGGACAGAGTAACGATCTTTCTTTCTAGTTGGTGTCGGTGTACATTAAATATCATTATACGAATATGGCCTGGTGTTTCAGTACATGAAATTTATATACTCTGAGTATCTTTTCTTTTCCTTAATTTAAGTATAACAAACTCAGTGTTTTAAATACTAAAAGTGACTTTCCATAACACTTATATTGGGTTTGATTGGCTCTAGGACAATTTACAATGGTTTCTTTACCGTAATTATTAGAAGGAGTATCAAATGATCAGATATATAAGAAGTTAGTTTTGAGAGAGAGCAATCTTCGCTAAACCAAGAAACCATAATGTCAAACAAAAAAATAGAAAAATAGCAAATTTATCTGTTATTTGTATATCAGCCCTGAGCACAACCAGGGATTTTGGCACACTTCATGCAGAGAAGTGGAGAAAGAAAAAAGACTAACAGTGTCCTACAAAAGACTTTTGGGAATGGAAAAGGACCACTCGCGCATGAATGCCACCTCATGATGCCAAAAATAATAAGAGTTACAGGAAAGCCAGGTGACTAAATCATTCCAGCCTGGGGGCAGGCTCACCTAAAAGCTAAGAACTCCATGCGAAGGACTAGTTCTCTATGCCCTTGACAAAATAAAAAAAAAAAAAAAATGTTAATAAGGCTAATGGTTCTTAATTCCTTTCAAGTCCTGTTTTCTATGTAACATGGCACATTCTTTGGAAAGAGGCGTGTTTATTCACTTCAATTAGTTGGAAATCTCACTTGCCACGGGAGAAATATTTCAGGAGCTCTGATGAAAACATTCCTAATCACTGGGAAAGAAAGTACTCCTTGACTTACTGGAGAAGAATAAATCCAGACGCAAAGCGAGAAGAGATTGCAATAGCATCAGTTGAAGTTCTTCTCCTGATTATTTTTACTGTTTTTCAATTTAGAAACCTACAGATAATAACATGGGTCTATATGATCATAGTCACACAAAGATATATGTTAGGAAAAACTAGGTGTGGGCAGGCTTATCACACTGACCCAACCAGTTTCACATTCAAGGTGGGGGAGGGGGGATGGGAAACTTTGTTTCCAGCTTTGTTTCAAAAAGAAACAAAACATCCCACTGGCCATCAATCAGCCATGTATGTTGGCACCTTTTCTAATTCTCTGTAAACAATCAATTCATGCTATGTTCAAGCTCTAGAGATCAGTGTGTGTGGTGTCTTAATGACCTAGCTAATTCCTCTCTTGAACTCAAAGTTACCAACTTCTTGAATGAACCTTTTTTTCCCTTGCCAACTACCCATTTAATAAAATGGCCCATGAATGCAGTTAAATCTCATTGACTGATTTTTGCTATGGTGTCTGTTCTTGCTTCTGCTGCCATGAGTCTCCACACTGGACTGGTGGGGACATGCTCCCTTTCCTTAGGATTGGTGTCACTCAATTTGGGTGTCAGTCCTTTGGGAGAAGCAAGTCCTCATATTTATTTCTATTTGATCTTACTCATTACCAATATCTTATCTGAACTTAATTTTTTAGCAGGTAGTTCATTCATCTAGCTCTTGGCTTCCTTTAGCTGGAAGCTAAGGAAGCTCATACTATATGTGTAAACCAAGAAATATTGGACACCCAAATGTGTGACTTATTTGCATATAATGACATTTTAGAGAAACGGTCACACAGGGGAAGAAAAAAGGTTTTGAACAAAGTATGCAAATAAGCGCTTCATGGAACCTTCAAATACACTTTCATTTTATTTTTTTAAAAGATCTTATTTATTTATTTGACACAAAGAGAGGGATCACAAGGAGGCAGAGAGACAGGCGGCGGGGGGGGGGGGGGGGGGGGGGGAAAGGGGAGTCCCCGCAAAGCAGGCTCCCCACTGAGCAGAGAGCCCGATTCGGGGCTCGATCCCAGGACGCTGAGATCATGACCTAAGCCGAAGGCAGAGGCTTAACCCACTGAGCCACCCAGGTGCCCCTCAAACACATTTTGAGATCACAGTACTTGATCACAGAATCCGAAAATCTCCGTGTTGCTGCCGAATCTAGAAGTCAGTCATTCAGCGTACCTTCAGTTTGACTCTAGTTGCTGAGCACAAAACTTTGCCTTACGAATACCACGTTCCTCTTAGAGTGAGTGGCTGTAGCCACCACTGGATTAAGATGTCCGTTGCCTCTGGAAACACAGAATTGCACGCAGCCATACAGTGACAGACGCTGACCACAGACTGGCCATGTTAGCTCAGCGCTTGAAACGAGAAGATAGACTTCTGGGTACATATGATAGACAGATATAGTTACATTTACTTCCACCTGAAACTCCACTAAAAAGTTAGTAAACGGGGCACCTCAGTGGCTCAGCTGGTTAAGTGTCCACCTGTAGGTTCCAGTTCAGGGCATGATCTCAGGGATGTGAGATCAAGCCCCATGTCAGGCTCAGGGCTCAGCACATAGCCTGATTGAGATTCTTTCTCTCCCCCTCCTTCTGCTCTCTCTCTCAAATAAGTAAATTAATCTTCAAAAAAAAAATAGTCAACAGAATTTTTAAAAATTATTGCATAAAACCAACAAGAGCAAAGAGGTGGTAGAGGAAAAGAGAACAAAAGATTTTGGAATCTAGAAATAAGATTAACCGATAATAACTGCCTAACAGAACTGAGAGGATTAGGGCACCTGGGTGGCTCCATCAGTTAAGGGTTTGCCTTCGGCTCAGGTCATGATCCCGTGGTTGTGGGATCCAGCCTTGCATCTCACTCTCTGCTCAGTGGGGAGTCTACTTCTCCCCCTTCCTCTGTGCCCTCTTCCTCTCCCTCTGGGTTCTCTCTTGCAAATAAATAAATCTTTTTAAATATAATTTTTCCATTAAAAATAATTATAAATATCAAAAGACTAGAAATAAATTTTAAGAAAACATGTTCAAGATCTTTATGCAAAGAGCCTTAAATATTATTGAATGAATTGAGTGGGTTAAGCTTCTGCCTTCGGCTCAGGTCATGATCTCCGGGTCCTGGGATCGAGCCCCACATCGGGCTCCCTGCTCAGCAGGGGGCTGGCTTCCCCCTTGCCCTCTGCCTGCCACTCTGCCTACTTGTGATCTCTCTTTCTCTGTCAAATAAATAGATAAAATCTTTAAAAAATATTATTGAATGAAATTAAAGAAGATTAAAATAAAACAATATATTATCATTCCCGCTCTCGCTTTATGTGGGACCTGGGCCAAGAACACAAAGGGAGGCTTGCTTTAGCTTACATCTAAACATTTAAAAGTTATAAATATAGCCAACACATGGTAAATAAAACATAATCTGTTTTCCTACATGGACAAATATCGTAACTACCTAGAAAGTCAGATCTGAATTTTGAGATTTGCTCTCATCAGAATTCTGTGCTGAAGAGTAGCCCCTGGCTCACAGCTCTGTGCTGTCCCTAATCCCACTGCTCTTTCCAACCCTGGCTCCAGCTTATGTTGCACCAGGAAGAGAATTTCATGAACTTACGTGGATGGATTTCTCTAGCTTCAGGAGGACACTGCAGGGAAGAGGGCTGTCCAGGTATTAGAAGTGGGTGTGAAGCCATTTGGGCAGGGAATTTCAGGATCTTGATACCCAGGTTGTAGTCTAGAGAGGGAGGGATAGCTCTCAGTGACCTATCCCGTTGACCCAGCAGACTCTAGTCAATGAGAAAGGGGCACAATCCACAGAAAACCTTAAATTGGGGTCCATGGCAGAGGCCCCATTTCCTTGAGTCTGAGGATTATAGTTATTCATATGTCATGTTCATTAATTTGAAGATTCAATATTACAAAGATGGCAATTCTTTCCAATTGTTTCATAAATTCAATGCCATCCCCAATAAAAATTCTGACAGGTTGTTGTGGAACCTGACAAGCTGATTCTAAAATGCATGTGGTAACCCAGAAGTCCAAAACAGCCGGGATACTCCTAAAGAAGCCCCAAGCTGGGACTCCTTACTCTACGAGGTAACAATATTCATTACAAATATACAGGATTCATTACAAATACACTGGAATTAGGACAGAGTGGTATTAGACAAATAGTCCAATAGGAAAGAATACAGAGCCTAAAAATAGTCCTGCGCAGAAAAAGATAGAAGGGTATGATGGTGGGAACAAAGGCAGAAGAAAACATAGATAAAATTAAATGTCTTTATAACCTACAGCCCATTGACAAATATTGGAGGCAGGCAGAGTAGAACGTTCCTCCAGGAAACTCACTCCCAACTGTCTTAATGTTAAGGCTTTGCTAAGAGGGAAAAACTACCTCAGCTTCCCAATAGCCAGGTGTCCAGTATCCTGTCAGTCTTCTCTGGCATATGAGAATCCTTCTGGAACTTCCCCTTGTCTTTACTTCCCTCCAATCCCAAAGCATATAATTTGTAGTTATAAAAAGTATATAATTTGAGTTGTTCCGCATAATCCCAGGGCAGCTGCTCTTTCTGCCCATGGGTCCTGTCCCTGTGCTTTAATAAAATCACCTTTTTGGACCGAAGACGGCTCAAGAATTCTTTCTTGGCCATGGGCTCCCGACCCCAACAACACTACTCCTAAAAACACATCAGATAGATGGATAGATGCATGGATGGATGGATAGATAGACTGATTGACTCTTGATTCTAGATAGCAAATCTTTTAATAAATGCTGCTGGGGCAATAGGATAGCCACGTAGAAAAAAAAATGCAATACCTCTCCATATCACATGGCACACAGGAACCAATTCCAAGGGGGTTGTGTAACTTACATGACTGGCAAAACAGTCCAGAATGCGGGATGTTCTAAAAAACAAATGGCCTTATTCGACAAATAAATGCCGTTAAAAATAAAAGGCGGGGGAAATGAGTACAAGTTCAAAAACTTTAAGAGGAATATCAACCAAATGCAGTTTTGTGGACGTCTTTGGATCCTCTTATGTATGAATATGGCGTCAGGATGATACAAAAAATAAATTAACTTCTTAAAAAGCTAAAATAAAATGGTAGCACAGTCGTGTGTAATTGTATTGAATCATAAGCCCAAACTAGGTCAAAATTATTCCAAGACTTTACCTCTAGCTTTTCCAAATCTTCAAAGGCCTGAGGTTAACCTGTAGCCCCCAGCCCCTTCCTTTGCAGAGGAAGCTGTCTTACAAAAGGAGAGGAACTGTGCAGCTGATAGTTCTTTAAGTCTTTCATGTTTGAGCTAAACGCTTCTATAGTTTGGGAAGCTTAAAATTCTGGCGTTTGCTACAGAGATTAAAGGAAATCTCTGGAGATATGACTGTCATTGGAACAGAATTCCCTCTGTTGTATAAAGTAATAGAAATTGGTTGAATCTTCACATCCATTCAGCTTGGAAAGTTTCTTAGGGACCTACCACTGCAAGGTCAAGATGGCGGCCCACTGGATTTAAGCACAGCCAAGCATTGGGACGCAACCGGTCAAGGCAGGGATAGCATGTTAGAGAGTTCATAATGTGAATGAGTCTAGGTTTCTTACTTTTAAAAGTTGGACAACAAAGTTTAAATTCTAAAGCCTTTTCTGTAAATTAAGTTTATTTTGAAACTTAGACAAATAATGTTGCACTTTAATTTTATAAGCTAGATCCATGGAATTATTTCTCTGCCTAGCATTCTTTCGGTAGTTGTATGATTAAGTAAGAAGGTACACCTTTTGGAATTTTAACCTTAATAAAAATTTTAAGTCTTTGAAATAAAAATTCTAATGCCGGTATTAGAAATTTCTTTGCCCGTGCCTGGGTGGCTCAGTCCGTTAAGTGTCTACCTCTGGCTCAGGTCATGATCCCGGGTCCTGGGTTGGAGCCCTGCACTGGGCTGGAGCTTCTTCTCCCTCTGCACCTCCCCCCTGCGTTTGTGCACATGCATGCTCGCTTGCTCTCAAATAAAATATTAAAAAAAGGGCGCCTGGGTGGCTCAGTGGGTTAAGCCGCTGCCTTCGGCTCAGGTCATGATCTCAGGGTCCTGGGATCGAGTCCCGCATCGGGCTCTCTGCTCAGCAGGGAGCCTGCTTCCTCCCCTCTCTCTCTGCCTGCCTCTCTGCCTACTTGTGATCTCTCTCTGTCAAATAAATAAATAAAATCTTAAAAAAAAAAAATTAAAAAAAAAAAGAAATTTTTTTGCCAATTCAATAAAGATAAAAGAAGCTAAAATCCAGTTACTGAAATAAGAAAATTTACAAATACATGTTTTCTACACGTCAGGCATTGTGTTAAGCACTTTATGTACCATATCAAATTTGATACGTTCCCACTTTACAGATGAAGAAACTTAGAGGAAACAAAGAAGGGAACCATGACTTTGATCCAGGCAGCTCTCTTGGACTACAAATCCATAATTCTATCATGCTAGTTGTTTTTATCAATGAAGAAATGCTTCAATTAAACTTTAATTTCTAACAAGATTAATTTTTATGATGATTTCTAACAATGATGGTCATCTTCCTCCCACCCCATTTTATTTTTTTATTTTTTAAAGATTTTATTTATTTATTTGACAGACAGAGATCACAAGTAGGCAGAGAGGCAGGCAGAGAGAGGAGGAAGCAGACTCAATGCCGAGCAGAGAGCCTGATGTGGGGCTCGATCCCAGGACTTGAGATCATGACCTGAGCCGAAGGCAGAGGCTTTAACCCACTGAGCCACCCAGGCGCCCCTCCCACCCCATTTTAAATGCCTGGTGGTGGATATTAAGGGGGGCATGTATTACATGGAACACTGGGTACGGTGCATAAACAATGAATTTTGGAACACTGAAAAGAAATAAAATAAAATAAAATGAAATGAAAAAAAATACACAAAAATGAGTTTTGTTATTGTCAGGTCCTTTGATAGAAAATACGTATTTAAATATCACAAAAATGAGTTTTGTTATTGTCAGGTCCTTTGATAGAAAATACGTTTTAAATATTAAAAGTTGTTTAAATTATATCAGATATAGCATATATGTAATATACTGTATGGAAAAATCTAATACAGAATTTTTGCATAAATTGGTCTACATGGGCTGAAAGCTTTTACTGATCTAGAATGCTTAATCTGGGATCATGTCTGAATTTGTTAACTATTGTGTCTCTCAGGCACAAGGATACACTCACCTGAGCCCATGCCTGTTCATGTATGTACACACTCATATGTTATATTCCTCAAATGACATCTTGAAGGAAAACACAGTCATAATTATAAGAGCAACTCTTTCTTTGCACGTTAGATTTTCATATCTGATTTGCTCAGAGGATTTCCATACACGACTCTCATTTATGTCCCCTCCTACTCTCTAACGTTTCCCCTGCCTTTCCATCTCACCTAGACCCCGAGATCCTCTGAGTATTTTACAGCACATTATCTTAATTTACATTTAAGGATACTGCCTTCCGTTAACCCCTCTATTTGATGTCTTAAAACGCATTCATGTGCCTCCAACAAACTGCTGTTCCCCGAGGCAGGTTGGTGTTCTGGAGAGAGCGATGAACCAAGAGTAAGAAGAAGCATGGTAGCCTGACTTAGCCTGTTTCTGCCCCTCACTACCGTACAGCCCCCGACAGATCTAGCCTCTCTAGCCTCAGTTTTCACATCTGCAAAATGGAGATAATGCCTCCCCTATCTACCTCCGGGGCTATTATGAAGATCTGGTGTGATAAACTGGAACATGACCAACAGAATGTTAGTCTGAAATAAATACATCTTAAAGCAAAACAAAACACAACCAACAGACCCCAGACTTTGATGTTCCTGCCTAAAGTGAGAAGCCTAGATCAGTGGCTGCAGCAGCCTTCCTGGGACAAGACATGAGAGAAAGGCCCAGAGTCACAGAGAACTTGCTTCTGCCTTCTCGAGCCCCTGGACCAGCCATGGACTACCAACCTTCAGATTTCTTGTTTGGCAAGAGACAAATAACTCCCCTGGCTTCCTCCCCTCCAGGGAGCTTGCAGGATGGGCCCAAAGCTGCCCAGAGCACCTGAAATGCGTGAGCCCCTCCAACCGAAGCTCAGCCCTTCTCCAGGAAACTGACTTGTAGAGAGCTTGACCAGGTTATCCCGGTTCACGTGGCTTTACTGATGGCTGTCGTGCACTCTGGGAGGGCTCGACTCCTGATCGAATTATTTAATTATTGTCAGAAATAGGACACAAGATCACGGCCTAAACCCAAATATTTTTCTTGTGACCGACATCAGCCGACAGATCTATAGCTCTGGGGACATCAATAGAGCTGAGTTACGTAGGCTCCGCTGAGTGCAGTCACTGGCAAGTTGTGCTTCCTAATATCAGACACTCATGTATAGCTCTCCCCGCCCCCTCCCCAAATGGCTGCAATCAGTAAGTGCAGGTTTGGTAAATGTGCTCATGTAAACAATTAGGGATATGATCTAAGACAGAGCTTTGGGACATAGCTCATCGATTTTTCTGGGTGTTAGAGTAGATCCAGGACTGTTTGAGTAAAATCTTGACCCTGCCCCCTTCTCCCCTGCCAGATCCCCAAGGTCAGTAGGTTTTCATCTCATCTCCTTCCTATTATTTGTTTGTTGTGAGAAGAGCCCCCAGAGGGCAAGGGCCGCCACATTTACATCTGTATCTCCAGCCCCTGGCACAGTGTAGGAGTTAGTGCGGAAGTCCATGAAAGACAGGAAAAAAAGCTGGGAAATAAAGAAGGAAGGGAGGGAGGGAGGAAGGATGGGAGGAAGGATAGGAGGGAGGGAGGGAGGAAGGAAGGGAGAATGGCTTTAGCACTAGCAACTCTGCCTAAATGTTGCCAGTGGTTAGTGGATGTGGTTAGTCATGTATCTGGCAGGAAGAAACCTCCCCTCTCACAGTAAGTCCTGATTAATTTCTTAATTTATATAGTACAGGATTCACGATATAAGTGTGAAGACCATAAGAGGATAGGATTGTTTCCTTGTCAGCCATCCAAGCGTGTACCAAGATCCAAAGTCATTCTGTTCCCTGCTGGGCAGGTTTTGCTGCCCCCACCCTACCCCAAACAAGTCTTTGGGAACCTCAGAGGGACCAGAAGCTCTGTATAGCATCTGTTTTCCCTAATAATAGAGGCTTTCAAGGTTTTTGGAAATTGGTTTTCTCTGGGAGTCATTTAAGTTTCCCATTTCCTTGTAAATATTTTTAGTGAAAACATTATCCTCTTGGATTTCAGAGGAAGTTTTTGTTTGTTTGTTTGTTTTTAAAGGAAAGCTTGAGAGCAGTCATTAAGTAATGTGCTCTTGAAACATAGGCACTTCCTTGAAGATCCTCTCTGGTTTGGATCCAGATCTCTGGGCAACACAAACCTGAGATCTACTGCTCCTTCTCTGTGAATCCCTTCTGCTTCACATGATCTTTAAAGTTCTCAGAGGGGAGGACTGGCACAGTGTTTCCTGCATTACATAATACTGTTTAATCTGTCTGAAAGTGTAGACTGGGACGATACTATATTAATATCATGTCTCACACCCTGCCTGAAACACAATTATCCTATCCCTGTGAGGTTCTCGAACTTTCCTGCTGCTTAGTTGGTATATGTTAATGATGAGGGAGCAGAAGTCTGGCTGAAGACAGAGCAAAAGCTGGCACCTTTACACCCCCTCTCCCCCCCCCCCACCTTAGTGACATGCATGACATCCCTCAGGCACTCCTGGTTGCCCTAAAAGAAGAAAAAATTAGGTAACTTGCAGAGATCACAGTCCTGCAAGACAGGAGCCTCCCTTGGTTTACAACTGTCCTCGTGATTTACAACAAAGAAGCTATTTTATCAATAGCCCAACTTCCAGAGACAAGTAGCTCAGTTCCTCAAGCCCTGATCTCCCTCCATAAAACCGAAGGAGGCTGAGGCAGAAGGAAATGTAAATAAAGTTAAATTTCTTCTAAACCTAAAACTCACTGACAAGGATGTTTTATAGGAGGAATGTGACATTCCACCAGGAAACTCCCAATTGTCCTTATGTTAGTGCCTCATTAGAGGGAAAACAGCCTTGGCTTGACAATAACCAGGCCCCCAATATCCTGACAGTCTTCTTTACCGTGACAGCCCTTCTTAACGTCCCCTTTGTCCTCACCTACCCAACTCCTGTGTATATAATCAACCACTCCTCAGGACAGCGGGGCAACAGCTCTTTCTGCCCATGGGTCCTGTCCCCGTGCTTTAATAAACCACCATATTGCACCAAAGATGTCTCAAGAATTCTTTCTTGGTCACCGGCTCCGGACCTCATCCCACCGAACCTCACCTAGGTTCTAGAACTTCATCATTAACAGCAATTCTTTATTTGGATAGTTCGACCCATATTATTTTGAAATTATAAAACATCTTCGTTTTTTAAAAGACTTTTAATAACAGGCCGGCTTGGGATGCCTGCTATGTTCGTCCAATAGTTCTGTTTTCTTCGTTTTTAATGGGAAGTGTAGCTGATGTGCAACATTATATTAATTTCAGGTGCACAACGTAGTGATTTGATAACTCTACACATTACAGTGTGTTTACTTCATCAAGGGTCGTTACCATCTGTCACCTTACAAACTTATTCCCATAGTTTACAAGAAGGCACTGATCTGACTGTCAGAAAACTCCTTAGTATTCCTGAAAAGAAGAGCCTGATAAAAACACCATTACAGAATCTTCCCCCTAATACCCTGCCCAACCCTCCTCACCCCAGACAAACAAACAACAAAACAACAACAAACTCCAGGCTCTCCTTGACCTGTTTTTCTTCCCTTGAGCTGAATATTTAAAAATGGGTCAAATGCCAATATAGGACCCACGGTCTGCATTATGGCCTCTAAGGACCACGAGATTTAAATTGCCAAATAAATCACTTCGGTTATTGGAGCAAAGAACTCAACATCCGTTTCGCAAGTAAGTCTCCTCACTGTGGGGATTTGAGAGCACCTTGTCAGTGCCTACATTTCAAAGAAAAGAAAGAAAAGAACTGAGTTTCTCTCAGAAAATTGAAAGGAACATAGACTTTTAACTGGGAGCCAAATGGGCACAAGTTCAGTGGAGGATTAGAAAGGACTTCTGTTCTGAAGCGGCCCAGGCCCAGGGCTTCAGCGGGTGGTCCTGTCCCCTCCACGTGGGTGCCCCACAAGCTGGCCTCAGAGGAGCCATGCAGGGGCCCCCTCTTCCCGGGTGCCCCCAATCCAAAGGAGGGGTCTGGTTGACACCGCAGAGAAGACAAGCTCTGAGGGGAACCCAAGGCTTCTGCAGTCCTCCAGCTCCTCTTCCTCAGGGATGCTGACTCATAGCCTCATTTCACGCAATGGAGAGACTCTCGTTCCTGCCACAAAAAGTGGTCATTCTGCTCTGGTGTGTGGCCCTTTCTTTCTTGAGAAGTGCTGCAGTGGGTGCGAGTTCTCGCTCTTCCTCCACAGTCTGTCTCCTGCTGTCTGCTCCCCTCATCTCGGTGCCTCCCCTGCATGAGTCCACGTGACACACTTCACACCTCAGACACTGGAATGGCCTCCACACTTGCTGTGTGGCCCGAGTCAGCCTCCCGACGTAAAGCTCATCATGTCACACACGCCCCTTGACTGCCCGAAACCCTTCAGTGGTTTTCCAGTTCTCTTGAAAGAACACCGACACGCTTTGCCTTAAATTACCAAGACCAGGATCACACGATCCGTGGCTCCTCGTGGCTTGGGCCCCCCATCACTCGCTCGTCTCTGGCCACCCCCCACCCGCTGACAAGTCACAGAAGACCCTTCAGCTCCCCTATTTACTGCCTTTGTACTTCTTGAACCTTTGTCTGAAGGGTTCACCTGAACTCTTCTCAAACTTCAGGTTTCCGGGTAAGTGTTATCACCCAGTGATACTCCATGATCAATGGCGAGATGTTCAACCGCTGGCTCTTGAGGGAAGGGAGGGAATCCCTGACTGCTAGTGTTTGCTCATTTCTGTGGTGTGAAGAGGACGACCCAGCGGAGCTGAAGCTGCCAGCGTGAGTCCCGGAGCTGGCACAAGTCCTGAGATGAACAGTCAGCTCCCGCCAGCAGACCTGAGCTCGGTCCAGGTTCCAGGGTGTTGTTGTGTGTCACACGTGCCTGCTTGTTTCCTGTCTGGCACCCAGGAAAAGCGGTAATAGTGTGTATTTGTTTGTACATTTGTTGTTTTGTTTGTCTCTAAACCGTATGGACAAAGACTGGAATGTCAGGTCTATGAGGGATGGTCTATCTCAACCTCAGCCCGATTCCTCACAGGGCAGTAAGTTTTCAAGAAGTATTTATGAGTTGTGGTGCCTGACTGGTTCAGTCAGAAGAACATGTGACTCTTGGCCTCAGGGTCATGAGTTCGAGCCCCACACTGGGTGCAGAGATTACTTAAATAAATTTTAAAGAATTTAAAGAGTATTTATGAGTTAATGGTAAGAGCTTCGTTCGCACACAAGAGTTCTCTTTTTCAAAGCCTTTTTCTTTTCTTAGGTTTTCTATATTTAAAATTTTGCTTTAACTTCCTTATTTCGGGGGGGAAAACCCTCATATGCACTGTTTTGAAAATTCAGAAGGCCAAGAAAGAGACAGGGTATTGGCTAAGGAGGGCACAGAGGAAGAAAGAGCTGGAAGGGGTATGGTATGAGCTGGAGTGAGTTTATAGCTCAAACTCCTTCAGTGAAAGGATTTCTAGCCTTTGTATTAATTAGAAAATAAGCAAATCCTGCTTTTTGTTATGTAAAACGTAAATTCCTCATCCCCCCCCCTCCCCGCTGTGTGCCCACTGCCTAGTACAGTGCCTGGCAAATGGCAGGTACACAAATGCCTATTGAGTAATGAACAACGTAGAAGCTCTTGACTTCGGATTATACGGGTCTTTCTACTAAAGAAAGATTCCAAATTGACAGAAATTCCAAATGACAGAAAAATTCCAAATTCAAGTTAATGAAAGATTTATTGATTGAGAACGAGGCATTGGTAAAAACCTTGATGTGCAGGGAGCTAAAGTTTTTGTGTTGTGGTTCAGCCCATTCTCCCAAGTAAGCCTGTAAGGACATGAAACCCAGGTGGAGGGACACCACCTCCCAGCTCACCTGAAATCACAGGTGGCAGAGAGAAGATGGCACCAGATGTCTGGGAGTGGATGGCACAGGGCTGTTGCTGCCCTGGGCCCGGGGGATATTTCCAGGACAGCAATCTGTGTGGCGGAAATGATTGTCCTTGGATGAAATCACCTACCTCAAAGGAAGTCCAGGCCTTGGGTCACCCATCTCTCTTCCTCCAGACCTTGTGATGGGTTGACCCAACACATTGCTCCCATTTACAAGAGAGCAAGAAGAAAGAAAGAGAGGGAAGGAGGGAGAGAATCTTTACATTAAATGGCTTTTCCTCTTTATACCCCCTGGCCTGGGTCTGAACACCACAGAGAGGAATCCTCAGCTCTTTTTCTCACCCATGCCTCCTGCGGGGAAACTCCTACACAAAGCAATGCTTCTCTGGGAAGCCAGTTCCCTTCAGATGACGCAAGTTTCTCAACACTTGTTTCTGTTAATACACAGACGTAGGTTTGAAAGACCTAAGTCTTGTTTCAGGCGTCTTTTTTTCTTTCCTTTTTGTTCTCTGCTCCTCTGTTGTAGGTTTTGCTGTTTTCACCTCGAGAAAATCCCCCAGTAGCTTGGACAAATGATACTAATCTGTATTTGTAGTATCTTATTTTACTTAATGCTGTTTTTGGTTTTTACAGCTGACTGACTTTCGGATGTATGAAAAGATTGGACAAAGTTCTTGCAAAACTGGTTGTCAAATGCTAAATTTTGTAGATGTTCCAAGAATCTTAGAGCTTTAAAAAGTGAACCCTGCAGTGCAAAATGCTTTATTTTCTAAAAAATTCTTGGGCTTGACAAATACGTCACATTTATAGGGTATTTTTATTTGAGAGTTTGACTGCTTTAAGTTTCTTGGCTGATGTAGCCTTTCCAATGTCCTGAAAGCTTTCTTACTACCCTTGTTTTATACTTGAAGGCCTGAGATTTGAATAACTTGCCTCAGAGAGCAGGGAAGTCAGTCACAGAGGTTCATCTCCAACACACTTGCATATCTTATCATGTAAATTTCCTAGCCACGTAATTTATGAATTTATCCATATTGAAAGATTTCTTGACTGGGTAAAGACTTTTTACATTACTATAAACATAGTTGAATTTTCATAGCATATCACAGATAATATGTATATGCATACGCACATAGATTGTTATTATTATTAAGCCACAAAAATAATATTCTTTTTTTTTAAAAGACTTCATTCACTTATTTGACAGATAGAAATTACATATAGGCAGAGAGGCAGGCAGAGAGAGAGAGGAGGAAGCAGGCCGCCTGCCGAGCAGAGAGCCCGACGTGAGGCTCGATCCCAGGACCCTGATATCATGACCTGAGCGAAAGGCAGGCTGAGCCTGCCCACTCTGCCCACTGAGCCACCCAGGTGCCCCCAAAAATAATATTCCAAATGCAGGGCATAGTAAAGATTAGGACAGGGCAAAGCAGGAAAGGGCTAAACAAATAAAAAGTCAATCAAATATTCCAGAATCAGTTGTGTGTAGAGATAAGATCCTTACCCTCAAGAGGTTTACCACCAACCTGGGAAGACAGGGAACGAACATTCTCTAATCGATGATAGCACAAAGAATTAGACTCTTGGAGCAAAATACAAAGTTCTGCCAAATGGCAACATGAGGAAGGAATTCACACCTGCTCAGAGGGCAGGATGACCCCAGAAGGCTTCTCAAGGAGGCTGTGTTGGCAGGGAAAGGGAAGATTGGCAGAAGCCAAACTGAAAGGTAGGGAATTTCCAAACCTCATCTGTTGAGAGATGCTGTCACTTGTAAGCCAGACCATCCATTTTTGTTCCAGTTCCCCCCACCCCCCACCCCCAGGGGAAGTGGCAGGAACGCCACCACATTCAAGGTGACTCATCTCCATTTCAGTGGCAGTGAGCTGAAGCCCACTGCAAAGGCTTTCCCATTGCTAAAATTTTAGGGGTTTTGAGAGGCCATTCACATGTCTACAGGGAGTTTGCAACATGCCCAACAGGGAGCCTTTACACCCCAGAAATGGCAGATGCTATGGCTCAGACCACCCCCCCCAACCCCCCGCAACCTGAAAATACATGGCTTCTGCTCAGAGAACCATCAGGCTGGTTGTGTGTGAGGAAGGGAGAGGAGGTCAGTAGGAGGGGGCGAAGAAAGGAGTAAGGAGTCAGAGGCAGGCAGAGGAACAGAGACAAGGCGCAGGAAACCCACAATGACTTTCCAGAAAGACACATGCATGACTGAGGAAGCAACAGGAGAGCACCGTGGCAGCAGAAGCATGGAACCACTTACTTTGTATCTTCAGGTGGGGGTAGAGTCACTTAGAGCTTTGTATTATAGGAGGGTTGAATTAAGATTTCTTTAAACATCTGGTAATGGTCTGCCTTACTCCTAATGTTTTCATGAAACTAAAATTACTGTGGTTTTGCCCTGTGGCCTGACCACTTGGTTCATATGTCTTTGGAGCAGATTCTGAACAATTCCTAAAGAATTTTGGGCCTACCTACAGATACTCCTGTTGCTCCCCTTAAGGTAGACTTGATCTCATTACACTCAATTTTCATGCAAGGCTGTCAGCTGTGTCCCCCTAGCCTGATTCCTGTAGGGGTACATGTCCAGATTTGACTGGCCACATGGGGTGACGGCCCTTCATATACTTGCCCCCATTGGACAGACCTAGCCCATTCAGTATGGACTTCGTGGTCTCTCCCCCAACCCTTGCCTCTTCTCCTGCACTCCAGACTTGTTCATCATCTTCTAAGTAATTAGCCCGAATAAAAACTTTGGTATCATCTTTGTCTTTTCTCTTTCCCTCACTGTCCACATCTAATCTGTCGGCTTATTATCATTAGCGCCTGTGCCCCATTGCCACTGCTGCTGCCTTACGTCAAGTTCTTAACCCTTTTTCTCTGGAGTCTCACAAAAACTTCCTACCTATCTGGGATCTGGGCCTTTAGCCTGCCTGTCCTCCAACCTCTGCTCCATAGTGGAGTCACATTTAGAAAGTCCAAATCTGATCATGTCATTTCCCCATTCCTTCAAAAGTTTTCTAGAATTTTTCACAATAAAGTTTAAGTTCCTTGTATCAGTCCGCAGAACCTTCTGAAGCAGGCTTGTTTACTCTTCCAGTCTAAGTATTCCTCTCAACTCCCGCACAGCCACCCTTCAGTCCTGCTCTTTGGACAGTCAGATTTGCTGCCTTGTGCCGCACCCCAGTGCATTTGCACGGCCTGCGCCTTCAGCCTGGAACTCCACCAGACTCCCCTAAGCTCTGCACCTACTTCATGATTTTGCTCATTCCTACTCATTCTGAATACGGCTCAGAATCACCTCTCAAAAGAAATCATCCATGACACCCAGATTGATCCAGGGGTCTGTCCCCGACCCCTCTCTGGGCTCCCTGCTTCTGCACTTGTATACATTTCAATCACTGTCCCATCATACAGTCAGGTACCCGTCAGCATTTCTTATTAGATGGCGGGAACCGTGTCCTCTTTGGCCTTGTGTCTCCTTTCCCTGGCACTTGGTTGATGTCGGAAATATGTTTGCATAATTATTTGTCCTCGGCTTGATTTTCCTTGTAGCTGGGGAAGGTAGCTTGAGTACGGGGGCTACCTACCGTGCAGGACGCATACAATATGGGGCATAATACGCACTTGGCTTAATTGTGTGGCATGGCAGTGTCGGGGTTGGAAAGACAAAGACGACAGGTTTCATGGCGATCGCTCCATCAATGGTCCTGACGCAGAGAAGAGGTTGAGAGTGACGGGATGGCTGGGCGTGGCCACAAGCACGTTAATGGTGGCTTCAGGCCAGGCAGCTTCGCAGGAGTGATATGAAACACGTGGGGGGCTAGGAAGTGGGGACGAGGCTGAACATTTGTAGTTCTGGGGGTGCCAGACGCTTGACACACATCATTTAAGTCATTCTCACCACCACGCTATGGAATAGGTTTATCTCTAAGAAACTAAGGATAATTGCCGACAAGGACGCCGGAACTCGGGGGTTCAGATGCCAAATGCTGAGTCAGACCTTCCTGACGGCTGCTCTGGGCTCAAACCCTGGTGCATCCCCTCGTGAGACCACACACCTCCCTGCACCACTCTCCTGACTGACGTAGAAAAGGATGTGGGAATAAAGGGGGTGGAATTTAACGTGAGCCCCAACCCTAGGCTTCCCTCGACTCATAAACATTCATCCACGGAAGGTGGCCAGAAATTAGGATAATAGCGAAGATTCATATCTGGCTTGATGGAGCATTTTTTCCCAATGGAGGGACTTGGGTGTCTTCGAAGGCAAACATATCTCCCTACGTGTGTTTTTAATGTCCACGGACAGTGGTGCTCACTGGGGTAACTAACACTGAGCTGAAATTTGCGAGCACACGTGGCAGGATGGCATCAGGTCCGGGGCCCATGGGAGAAAATAAGGAGCAGAGTACTCGCCGCTGTCTGGACAGACCTGCCCCGTCCTCCACACCTTGCTGGAAAACTCCATTTCAAGAGCTCTATGGCCCCAGACTCGACTCTATACCTCAGTGTGAGAGAAGGGCTGGAAGAGAAAAGGGGGGTCACCTTTTGGGGAGTGCTGAGTTTGTGGCATAGCAACCCTCCCTTTCTCCTCACCTCCCTTTTGCGGGGAGAGGAGATTTGACCTGGTTTCTCCAGTGAACTTCTTCTTCTTCTTCTTTTTTTTTTTTAAGTAGGCTCTATGACCAGCATGGAGCACAATGTGGGACTTGAACTCACAGCCCTGAAATCAAGACCCAAGCTGAAATCAAGAGTCAGACACTTAACCAACTAAATCACTCAGGCATCCCTCCAGTGATCTTCTTACGAGATTGGTGGAGCCCAGACCATACCTTTCATCAAGATGAGACAGATGACCATCTCTTCCCATAATGATGCTTGGCATTGGGTGGTCTGGGCACCAGTGCTCCTGGGTGTGGAGAGATGGTGAACTTGGGAGTATATCACAGCGAGGCAGTTTGCTGTGCCAAGGAGATGTGAGATTCCCTGCCCAGCTCGTAAGAAACTGGTGTTTCCTTGCTTTGGAAAAGATAAAAGTGTTCATGTTAGCAAGACATTCTTGTTTCTGGATAAAACAGGAAAGAAATCAGCTACTGGGGGACTGCACTGGACTTGGCCCACTGACCCTTGTCTTCGCCGACAGGACCAGGTCCATATTGCTCTTTACTGAGCAAGAAGGGCTGCTATTAATGAAGGGCTGAAGCTTGAGACGCTGGGGTTTACAGACACTACATGGGGCTAAGAAGGCAGAACTTCCCCGGGAGGCAGAGGGAGTGGAGTCTCTTGAGGAGAGAAGCAACAGATGGGATGTAAAACTTGAGATTTCAGAAATAAGATGAACAGTGAGAGTAACGCAAGAAAGATTGGGTGGGAGAGAGAAACATCCACGAGGAGGATGCCTTCCTTCCAGAGGCCTGAGTTTTCAAGGATGAAGGTCTACCTTTGAGTCTTCCTATCCCAACTGGGCTTGCTCTTTTGAGATCTGCCCAATTCTTCTGAAGAAAACTCCATCATAGTTCTTGTGTGTTCAGAAAGGGAAGGTTAATGTGGCAGGAGGGACTTGGGGGAAGGACAGGGATTATCCTAACATTTTGCAGGGCTCTACACACACACGTGTACACACACACACACACACACACACACACACACACACACACTGCAGAGACCCCTTGGGCTGGCTAGCAGCAGAGAACATCCTTTGAAACACTAGGCACGTGGCTATAACAATGCCCGCTTTTTCAAATTCATGGGTTATGCTAAATTTCTAGAGAAATGGATCCAGAAAATCTGATTTTATATTTTTGGCACCTTGAAGTTGGTGAGAATATCTGATGTAATAATATTCAACGGTGATTTACGCAGATAAACAAATGAATGCTTTTAAAGAATGTGTAAAGGTCACTTCGTGTTCTGGTAAACATGATTAGTATTTCTTGCAAAGGATTTGTGGGAGAATTAAAAACATAGGCAAACAGAAGAGAATGTTCTTTCTCTCCTGCCTGTAAGTATACCCACATATGGCCTTCCATATCTTACCATAATACACAGTTCACTCTGTTTCCCTTTCTGATAATGCCCCAGAGGGGTAGGCTCTGGTTAACTAGTTTCCACTGAGCGCAGAAAAACTAAGTGTGGGGCCCCTGGGTGGCTCAGTGGCTTAAAGCCTCTGCCTTCGGCTCAGGTCCTGATCCCAGGGTCCTGGGATCGAGCCCCACATCAGGCTCTCTGCTCGGCAGGGAGCCTGCCTCCCCCCCTCTCTCTGCCTGCCTCTCTGCCTGCCTCTCTGCCTACTTGTGATCTATCAAATAAATAAATAAAATCTTAAAAAAAAAAAAAAAGAAAAAAGAAAAACTAAGTGTTGGGTGCCTTGGTGGCTCAGTCGGTTAAGTATCTGCCTTCAGCACAGGTCATGATCCTAGGGTCCTGGGATCGAGTTCTGCATCGGGCTCCCTGCTCGACGGAGAGTCAGCTTCTCCCTCTGCCTGCTGCTCCCCATGCTTGTGCTCTCTCTTTCTTTCTCTCTGACAAATGAATAAAATCTTTAAAAAAGAAGAAGGAGAAGAAGGAGAAGAGGAGGAGGAAGGAGAAGAGGAAGGAGAAGGACTAAGTCTTCTGATTTATTTCAAAATGACTTCTTTCCCCGTCTCTGTACTGGAAGCAAGAGGGGATTTTTCTCCAACATTTACTGGGGGGATGTGATTAAGCTCCTGGAAGTAAATCTCACAAAACTGCAGGGGCCCTGTCATGAGCGGGTTCCCCTGGAGTTTTCAACTCTCAGACTTGTCTGCGCTGAGCCTTCAGCAAGTCCTCAGTTAAATTTCTGATTTTCCTGCCTGAGTACTGGTTCCTGAAGTGGTTTCTGCTCCTTGAGTGTGTGTTCCAGGAAGCTGGCACTCCCTGCATTGGCTGGCTTGTCTCTCCAGTCTTGGAAGGCATAGGATTTGCCCTGTGTACTCCCGTCTCTTATGGATCCAAGAAAAAATGTTGATTTTTCAGTGTGTTCAGCTTTTTCCTTGTTGTTAGGAGGAGTGGTGACTTCCAGGCTCTTTACATGTTAACTGGAAATAGAAATCCTCTAGTCTCCCCTCTATTTCTCTCTCTCCTTTAGTTGCCATACTTCTTCAAGAATCCTCTTTGTTTACTTTGTTGGTTTTCTTGACAACCTATCTTTAAGTGGTTTCCTAATTTCTATATCCAGGTGTATTTGGACATGTGCATTTTCCTATAATTCCATGAAGTTTCCATAACCACCCCTTTTTACAGTGGCCTTTTGTTTGCCTTGATGTGAAGATACATTCTTTAAAATATCATTTATTTATTTGAGAGAGAGTGTGTGCAAGAGCATGAGCTCTTTGTTGAGAGACCCCTTTTACTGACTAGAATGCACTGGAAAATATGCGTCTCCCTGACCTAAAACATGCTCTTAAGCTGGCCCACACTATGAGCATCAGGGCACATTTCTAGAGAAAGAAATTGCTCCCTGGGGTTTCTCAGATAGGAGCAGAGGGATCTTCCAAAAGACAAGACTCTCCATAATCCAGCAGGTGGGAAGCAGAATATTGAGGTTTGAAATATTACTGTAATTGTGATCTCATTTATACTGTCAGAGTGATGATTTTTTAAAGCACTTTTTCCTAGATGAATTGCAGACAATGGCACAAGTCAGGAACCTAAGAGTTGAGCTAAACTTCTCCTTTTTGTACATCTCTGAAATCTGGTGAGTATCATGTAAATCTATGCTTTATAATTTGTGCAGAAGAAAAATACCATAGCACAAAGGATGCAGCGGGGGGAGATTACTCTTACAGAGTTCTTATATTTGGTGACAGGTGCCTGGGTGGCTCAGCTGGTTAAGTGTCCTACTCTTGATTTTGCTCAGGTTATGGGATCGAGACCAGCTTTGCGCTCCATGCTCAGCCAGAAGTCTGCTTGAGATTCTCTCTCTCCCCCTCCCCCTGCCCCTTCTCCTGTTTGCACTAAATAGATAGATAAATAAACATTCTTACATTAGGTGATAGAAATTAAAAGTATACTGTAATAAGTTAAGGATGTGTACTGTAATTCCTAGAATAAGTGTTTAAAAAAAAGTATAGCTAAAAAGTCAGTACAGCCATTAGAATAGAATACTAAAATCTATCCAATTAACCAAAAAGGAGATAAGAAAGGAAAAACAAGAAACAGAAGAAATCGAAAAAACTCCAGCAAGACGTAGACTTACACCCTACCATATCAGTGATTACATTAAATGTAAATGGATCAACCATTTCAATTAAAGGCAGAGGTTATTAGACTGGATTTAAAAAAGAAGAAGACCCAATTATTGTTGTTTATGACAGATGCACTTTACATATAAATACACAGACAAGTTGTAAGTATAAATATGGAAAAAATTCCATGCAAACACTAATCATAAGAAAGCTAGGGTAGCTGTATTGATTTCAGACCAAGAAGGCTTCCAGACAAAGGGAATTACTAGAGATGATTAGGGTCATTTCATAAGGATAAAGGGTCAATTCCTCAAGAAGACAAAGTAAATCTGCCCTTGATAGTATCTGCCTCACATGCCACCTCCTCTCCACTTCATCTTATCTCTTGGCTTAGGTTGGTTCTTCTGGTTCCCTGGCAGGATGATGTTTATCTTCCATTCTAATCCATCCTGGTTGCAGGTTCACTTTTAAAACAAAAATAGGATCACTCCTTTAATTAAAAATCTCTAATCGTTCCTAGTCATGAGCTGGATAAAGTTCAAATCCCTTCCTCAGCTTGTCACAGTTGTCCCAACCCGACTATCCAGCTGTTTGTCTTTCACTGACCATTGTTCAACCTTGACCCCATTCACAGCAATTACTCCTGTTGCAGAACACACAATGCTTTCCCTCAGAGCAAACTTCCTCCACCTGTCAAAGAGCCCCTCCTTTCACTTCCTCCACACATCAATTATGCATCCTTTTGTACTGGGCTACAAACTGTACCTGAACTGACCCCTGTTATCCCCCCTCCTCCCTCCCTCATGGAACCCCAGCCGCACTGGCCTCAAATACACCACATTAGAGTCTTTGCATTTGTTGTTCCCTCTTTAAGGCACGCTGTCCTTGCTCATTGCGCAGGAACCCCTCTGAGCCATTCGGGTTGTTCCTCACAGAGTCCTTCCACAACCTTCCATTCTTAAGCCGCAATCCCCAACCCCCTCACTCACTACGCATCATGCTGCCACCTCCACACTTTTCCTTATTGCCTCAAAAACCTTTTCCATTTATTCACTTATTCATGCTGCCACCTCCACACTTTTCCTTATTGCCTCAAAAACCTTTTCCATTTATTCACTTATTGTGTCTCCCTATCCCCCTAGAATGTAGACTCCATGAGAATGGGGATCTCATGAGTTTTGTTCACCAGTGTATCCTCAAGTCCTAGAATAGTGCCTGGCACATAGTAGGCAGTCAGTAACAATGAATGGATGGTGAGGAGACATTTGGTGCAGGGAAACTTTTTACTAATGTCAAATCCCTTTCCTGCAGGCTTTAGGCGTGCTTGTCAGGGCCTCCCAGTGTGCATAGTCACCGTGGGGCTCCTGCTGCTGTAGTAATTGCTGCTGATGGTGATTTGTGAAGCCCTTTTAGCAGGACACCACCCATTTTCATGAACTTCTTAAATAAAATGTACTGCCCAGTCCATTGAGCAATGACTGGGTAAACGAAATGAGGTGTGTTCGTACAATGGAATATTATTCGGCTTCTAGAAGGAACGAAATAGATGAACAGATAAACCTTGAGGACATTATGCTCAGTGAAAGAAGCAACACACAGAAAGAGCAGATGCAGTGTGATTCTACTTGTCTGGGGTCCCTAGAGTGATCGAATTCATAGAGGCCGACAGACGGTTAATGGTGGCTGCCCTGACTGGGGAAAAGGTGAGTGGGGAGTGAGGGTGTACCGGCTACAGAGTTCCAGTTTTGCAAGATAAAAAAAAAAAAAGTTCTAGGGCTGGGTTGCAGCACAAGGGCATGAATACTCATCACCACTGAGCTGTACACTTAAACATGATTGAAGTGGTCATTTTTTATTTTACATGCTTTTTTACCACAACTGATTTTTTTCATAAAGGGAAAAAATGTACCACCCATATACATACCAAAGAAGCTTAAATTCTCTTTGGAACATTTTCTACTCTGATTCTACTTAAGGAATATTTAAGTAATGAGGATCTGGAGATGGGCTCTGTGCATCCGGTGAAATTTCAGTAAAATACTAATGGTCAAGGGGCGGGGGAGGCGCCGATGATATCAGGCAATGAGAGCTGGATTGTGAGCTCCAAAGAAGTACTTGCCTCAGACCATCACTCTGACCTTTTAAGTCCTTTCCCGGGAAGAGCCTGACTCCACAATTCCTTGAGTGCTCCCAGGATCTCCAACGAAGAATCTCTGTTTTAGATTGTAAAATTTTCCCTTGGTTGGCTTTTAAAAATCAGCTTGCATTCTGTTTCTCTCTTGGGGTGGATTTTTAAGAACATATTAAAGTTCACTATCCTTTCCATTTAAATTCAGCATCATTTACATTTTCTTAAGACATCCCTTCCCTCGAGGTGCCTGGGTGGCTCAGTGGGTTAAGCATCTGACTTCAGCTCTTGTCATGATCTCAGTGTCCTGGGATCCAGCAGGCGCCCGGAGCCCACGGGCCAGGCTCCCTGCTCAGCTGGGAGTCTGCTTGTCTCTTTCTATCTGTGCCGCTCCCCCCCCAAAACTGGTGCACTCTGTCTCTCTCTCTCTCAGATTATTTATAAACTCTTAAAAACAGAAAAAAAGACATCCCTTCCCTCTTTTCTCCCAGGAAGATTCTCCCAGGATCCCCGCATCGAGTATTCATTCGGTGGCCTGTTTTCTTTTGAGAGAAAAAAATGTTTGGCAGCTTACTCTTTGGCAGCAAAAATGTTGAACAGGTTTGGAGCGCTGGGTTTCCTGGCTGGCACGAGTCCCTTGTTACATAAAGGGTCCCTTACACCCCTGAGACTCCCAGGGAACATTTGCACTGGAGTTTCCCTGTTCTCGGGCGATTGGGTCAGGTACCTACGGCCGGTGACTGCTGGCCCCGATCAAAGACGAGGTGTACGGCCGGGCCCTGTTATTTACAACGAGACCCACGTGTGTGTACAGGACAGGGGGTGATGGGCAGGCCCGCTGCCCCCGTGGTGCCACTGGCCTGTCCTTTGCAGACTCGCAGCTCCGTTTCCTGCCAGGGCTGTGGCGGCTGGCACGCAGCCTTGGCCCTAGGATGGGCGGCCCCGTCTCCCTGCCCACCACTTGAGCTGCCTGGCACACTGCGGGGGCCCCTCTTGTTTCTCCAGCACAGCCCTGCCCTCTGGGAGCCCGGGACCTCGAGTAGAGGCTTGACCCGGACTCGACTGTTGAAATCCAGCGTTCAACCCAAGCTGAAATCAAATATTGCCTCATAAAAACCATTCTTCATTATTAGTTATGTGTATTAATTGGGGCGCCGGGGTGGCTCAGTCCGTTAAGCGTCTGCCTTGGGCTGCGGTCCTGACCCCAGCGTCCGGGGATGGAGTCCCGCATCCCGGCTCCCTGCTCCACAGAGTGCCTGTTCTCCCTTTCCCACTCCCCCTGCTTGTGTTCCCTTTCTCACCTGTGTCTCTGTCAAAAAGGAAAAAAAAAATCTTAAAAAAAAAAAGGTAATATAGGGTGCCTGGGTGGCTCAGTTGATTAAGCGACTGCCCTCAACTGGGGTCATGATCCTGGAGTCCCAGGATCAAGTCCCGCATGGGGCTCCCTGCTCGGTGGGGAGTCTGCTTCTCCCTCTGACCCTCTCCTCTCTCATACTCTCTCTCTCTCATTCTCTCTCTCAAATAAATAAAGCCTTTAAAAAGTTAAAAAAAAAAAAAAGATAATATAAGAGGAGCTGGAGAAACTCATCCGAAGGCCCCCAGCTAGGAAGTGGAGCTGGGACTGAAAGCAGGTGGCCTGGCTCCCGACTCCAGCGGTCTGCTTCCAAAGCTCGCTGGGGAGTGTGTGTCCCAGGATTTGCTCCATACAACCTGCTGCAGACAACACAGTGAGAAATATGAAAGCGGGTATTACTGGCTGAATGACCCTCAAAATTCCTATGTTGAAGCCCTAACCCCTGGTGTGAAGGTCCTTGGAGATGGGGCCTGAGGGAGCAATTAGGCTTCGAGGAGGCTTGCTTCCCCTCACTGTCATGTGAGGACACCCTGAGAAGACAGACTGGGCCTTCACCAGGAGCCCAAAAACTGCTAGCACTTTGACTTTGAACTTCCCAGCCTCCGGAACTGTGGGAAATAAGTGTCAGCTGCTTAAACCACTGGGTCCTCGGGATTTTGTAATAGCGACCTGAGCTGACTAACACAGGGGAGCGCGCTCCTTAACCAAATCAATTTGGAAAATGTTCTCTACTGGCTCCCTATCCGAAAGAACTCACAATGACGATTAGGAAATCAAAAGCTCTGGGAAGTCCTGCAGCAAAGAAACTTGTTTAATTTGTTTAACCAATTGCTTCTCAAACTTGTATTGACTATGGAAATCCCCCACCTAGGAATACTTCACAGAACACACTTGGAAGTGCTCCTGAGGTAAACGCCCCAGGAAAAATGGTGCTTGTGTTTCCAGGTGAAAGTAACTCCCAGTGAAGTCAGAAGCTAGTGTGTGGGGGGGGTCCCTGGGGGGCTCAGTTGTTAGGGGTTTGCCTTCGGCTCAGGTCATGATCTCAGGGTCCTGGGATCGAGTCCCAGCATCGGGGTCCCTGCTTAGTGGGGAGCCTGCTTCACCCTCCCCCACTCCCCCTGCTTGTGTTTCCTCTCTTGCTATGTCTCTCTCTTTTTCTCTCTCTGTCAAATAAATAAAATCTTTATAAGAAGAAGAAGAAGCAGCTAGTGTAGGGAAAGGTTTAGTAGCACAGACCAAGACGGGAAATCCAATGCAGGCAGTGAGTGTCTCTTTAAGAGGAAGAAGAGCCCAGCTATTCCAGAAACATCGGGGAAGCTGAGTGGATCTACTACAAGGAAGTTGTTTCAGGTAAATCTTGTGAGAACTAACTTTCAAGAGAAAAGTTTAGGGCCTGCCCTGGACAAAGGATCTGACTTTAAGATCAGAAAGGCCATTACCGAATTGTGTAAATTTGAATATAGGAGAATAGGAAAACAAATAAATCTCAGAATGATTGTATCATCTGCAGGAAAGAGCCATAGGGGATGCCCATTAGAAATTTAATATGGAATGATGTCCTAACATTGTCTTAATTTCTTTCTAGGGAATTACAAGATGTGACCTCAAAGAGAAGACCCAGTTGGGCAAGAAGATCTTGCTTGGCCATTGCGGTATGCAGTAACTGTGCCGAAAGGACAGAAAAGGGGAGGAGTAAGAGCACAATTTGGGTTTTGTGCCCTTAAAGTGAAATGTTAATTAGAATGAACTGAGTAGTTAGATATTTTTAATAGTTTATGCTTCTTACAGGGTAGGTAGGGGTGGAGGGAAGAAGGGGAGATTGCTGATAGGATGATGGCACCAATACACAGAACACCGCCAAATTGCTGTGTGATTGCATCGTAAGATTTCATGGCCGAGGGGGCTTTATACATTCCATCCACATAACACATCCTGACTCCTGGTTCTTCAGAACATTCTAGAGGAAGTTTGGGAAAGAAACTCTTCTGTCCCAGAGGTGGGCACACTTAATACAATCCAGATAGCACATTGGCAATGAATATTCCATGCACGGATCGACTGTGCAAATCGATTCAGTTTGCTTTTTTGGTGAGCAGAAGAACATAAAAACACGAATGGCCTCAATGATTTAACACTGAAAATGTTTGACACAGTAGCAGTAAGCCTCAACATAGAGCAGCGGGCTTGCCATTCGCTCTTCATTTAAAACAAATGGAGAGTTTGTTTGACATCAATGATTTTTCCTTGGAATTGGAATGTATTGAGGTTTTATACATGTTACACAGAGCAAACAGCCTATTTTCAATTTTTGTGTGTGTTCTTCTATTCACCTGTAATTGTAAATGGCATACAAATGATTTCTCTTTTGTAAACGTGAAGGGAGGTTAGCAAATGTTGCGATTAATAGTGCCATCTATTGGTGAGATGCGGTATGACCACATTTACAGGGTATAAGCTGTGGAGTTACTAGGGAGACAAGGAATCAAGTAAAAAGACAGATCAGACAGGTATTCTGTTATTTAAGAATGGTGGTGAATCTCTCTTTTATGAGACAATTATACATTCAAACACTTAAAGGGTGTTTAATTATTAAATAATTATTGCTAATTGTTTTTAGGTGTGATGTTGGCATTGGGTTACCTTAAAACATCCTGATCGTTCAGAGATTTGGGGCCAAGTTTGACCCACTATGTGTTTAGCCTATGAGCTAAGAAGAGTTTTTACATTTTTGGTTGAAAGAGTCAAAAGAAGAAGGATTTATGCTGTAGGAAAATTACATGAAATTCTAATTACAGTGGCCATAAATAAGGTTTTATTGGAACATGGCCGTGCTCATTCACTTCCATTTTGTCTATGGTTGCTTTGTGCTGCTTCGTGCTTAGGGCTCACGAAGCCTAAAGATTTACTCCCCGGCCCTTTACAGAAAAACCTTGCCCCGTCTGCCCTAGAACTTTCCTCTTCTCAGTGTGGCCTATGAGCCAGCAACACTGGCTTTGCCTGGAGGCGTTAGGAACACACAGTCCTGGTCTGTGCCCCAGACCCTACAGATTCAAGATCTTCAGACCCCAGGAGATTCCTACTCACATTAAGGTTTGAGGAGCACTGGTTTAGATGGGTCTGCTTGGGTCATCCTCTGGCCATACCCTTCCAAGAATGCACGTGGCCAATAAGGACAAGGAGATGTGTCTACCTGGAGCTCCTCTCCTCCCTCTAGGCCATACTCTGAGTACCTAGAACTCTCAAATTCCTGCTTCAAGGGCCAAAGCTACCTTCTCCCCAGGGTCCATCTCTTGCCAGATAGGTGGCCGAAATA